>SNQJ01S0080148.1:7021-18014 GCA_010110895.2 Picea sitchensis | reverse complement strand
CAGTCCTGGCCCTTCCTGATTTCACAAAGACCTTTGTCTTGGAATGTGATGCTTCAGGGAAAGGTATTGATTCTATCCTTATGCAAGAGGGTCAGCCTTTGGCCTTTACCAACAAACAACTGTCTGAACAAAATTCGGGCAAATCAATCTATGAAAAGGAAATGTTGGCTATTTTTCATGCCGTTGATTTTTGGTGCCCTTATATATTGGGGCAACGCTTCCAAATTAAGATAGACCATCAAAGCCTCAAGTATTTTCTAGAACAACGCATTTCCTCCCCAGCGCAACAAAAAATGGTGACTAATCTATTTGGATATGATTATGAGATCATTTACAAGAAAGGCAAAGACAATGTGGTTGTCGATGCACTTTCCCAAAAATATGAAGATGAAGGCTCTCTTTTTTCTCTCTCCTTCATTATACGAAATTGGCTCCAAGTCGTTCGCCAGGAATGACTACATGATCCCAAAAGTTTGCATCTGATACAACAATTGCAGTCCAATTCTCCAGTTTCCCCAAGGTACTCATGGCTCCATGTTGAGCTTCGATACAAAGGCTGTTTGTATTTAAGTAAACAGTAAAAAATTAAATATGCGGTGCTTTCTGAGCTTCATGCTACACCCATAGCTAGGCACTTCGGGTTTAGCAAAACCTATGACAGGGTCAAACGTTCTTTTTTCTGGGATGGTATGAAACAAGACATTCATAATTTTGTGGCCAAATATGATGTATGTTAGTGCAACAAGGGAGAAACAATCAAATCTCCTGGCACACTGCAACTGCTTCTGATTCCACCTGCTATTTGGAAGGATATCTCTATGGATTTTATTACAGGCTTACCTAAATCAGGTAATAAATCAGTCATCATGGTGGCAGTTGATTGCCTTTCCAAGTATTCTCATTTATGTTCTCTTCAACACCCATTTACAACATCCGCAGTGGCTCAAATTTTCATGGATCAACTCTTCAAGATTCATGGCATGCCGCATTATATTGTTTCTAATCGCGACCTAACTTTCACCAACAATTTTTGGCAAGAACTATTCAAGCTACAAGGCACCCAATTGCATCTCAGCACAGCTTATCATCCCCAGATGGATGGTCAAACTGAAGTTGTCAACAAGTGTTTGGAAACATATTTGAGGTGTTTTTCATCGGAAAATCAAAATCAATGAGCTCAATGGTTACCACTAGTTGAATGGTGGTACAACACTTCATACCATACAACTACACGCATGACTCATTTTGAAGCAGTCTATGGACAAAATCCACCTTTAGTTCTCTCATATTTACCAGGTGTCTCGAAGGTCCAAGCGGTTGACCAAACGCTTACAGTTCGAGAGGCTATTCTCCGTATCCTCAAAGAGAATTTGGTCATGGCTCAGAATCGCATGAAGCAACAAGCAGATCAAGGTCGCTCTGAATGTCACTTTGCAGAAGGGGATCAGGTGTTTCTTCAATTGCAACCTTACAAACAAAATTCCCTCATGGTCGACCATTGTCAGAAGCTGGTGCCCAAATTTTATGGTCCTTATACATTTCTCAAGCATGTGGGACAGGTGGCCTATCAGTTATCTTTGCCCAGCCATTCTAAGCTACATCCTATTTTTCATGTTTCATGCTTGAAGAAGGTGATTGGAACTAAGTGCCAAACTCAAACCAACCTTCTCGAGTTGGACGAAGAAGGCTCCATTTGGCTACAACCACACGTAGTTTTGGACCAATGCGAGTGTCGCCTGCGTTAGTGAACAATCAAGAAAGTGTTAGTCCAATGGAAAGATACAACTCCAGTAGATGCCACTTGGGAACCAACTACCATTCTGCAACAATTTCAACATCTCAAGCCTTAAGGACAAGGTTGTTTTTAAGGGGGAGGACATGTTAGGGACCTAACCCCTTACGTAGGTAGAACAATGTATTCCGATGTAATAAAGGTCAATATTAATAAGGCCTTGCAATAAGGTAGAATAAGTCAAATGTAAGAAGACCTAATAGAAGCTTCTGCTTCTAGAAGGATCTTCCTCTAGATGGTTCTCTTGATAGACATATTTAGTATAAATAGCAGTCGAGGGTATGAGAACCCTATCTTGGATATTATTGTAATAGAGCTTTGCTCAACTGGAGGTTTCCTCCTCGAAGAGGCCCATGAACATTGCTCTTAGTAATCGAAGTGCTCTTTCTGGTGTTATTCTATTATCATTTCAGTATTATTGTGGTGTTATTCTAGTTATATTGTTGTTCATCTTCCATTTCTAGCATTTCATTTTTGTTCTGCATACTTTTTATATCTGGAATATTATATTCTCGATCCAATCTCAGTATTCTCTTCAACAATATCACCTTCACCAAAATTTATCCTTTCCCTGGTAATCATGCAAACTCAACAACCAACTGTCAACTAGCTCGGATACCACTTGATCCAGAAAGATCTTTTAATGACAATGGTTGAGTTTTAAAACATGAGTTAATTTACCATTTAGGAAACTGATGAAAGAGGAAGAATTAATGATGAAACATGGCAGCCATAAAACAATATACAGATATTGAAATAAACATTAAGAAACAACAAACCATAAACAACAAAGTTTATAATAGAGTTCAACAATCTCGCCTACGTCTCCGGGCCTTTTTCTTAGTGGGTGAGGCTTTCTTATTTCCCATTCAAATATTCAAAAGTACATCATAGCAGTGACAAATGGATTACAAAATTATATGGTCATGTTCTACCAGATCTCAAGAACCCAACAAAACTGACAACACTGAAATCAGATGAATGAAGATCCCATAAATGGCCCGCAAAGGTGCTATCCTCAATGGCTTCCTTGCATAAAAATGGATTTGGCTCAATAATTCTTCATCATATTCCTGTTATGAACATCCCTCAATGGCTTCAATAACCTTTGGTTTATATAGGCTTGAAGTTGGCAACAAACTCCCAACTTTCCCCCAAGATCTGGCCTCAAAAAGGGCTCCTGATCCCCCAATATTGGCCAAAATATCTGAAAACTGCTGAAAAATCCAACAAAATCTTAATATGTAGTCATAAAACCCACTTTTGGGCAAATAAAGGGAGAAAACCCCAATCCTCGGGCTCCTGGTCATGTGGGCGCCTGCCATGTGTCCTATCGCTAGGCTGGCGCGCTGGCCCCCTCCTATCTATCGGCTCTTGGTCCTGTGGTGCATACATGGGACCTCGAGATAAGTCTCCACACGACCCCAAGATGTTAAACCCCCAGTCTCCAAATGCCTGGTCATGCGCCCTGGTTGGCGAGCTAGCCCGGACGACTAGGCGCTATCCCAAAACATCCTACATCAAACAATAATGTTGTGGTCCCATGGTGAGATCTTTTGGAAGCACCAGGGTAGTAAACATTTGCGCCAAAGTAATGTTAGTGGAGTGGGCATGTGGTATGGTCGCATGGGAACATGCCGGGGGCTAGGGCCTAACCCCTACCCTTTACTTTGCCAACCAGACCTTCACTACACTTTAAATATTAACTTTGGACTATAGCTAATAAGACCCACAGTGAGCGGGCTGGTAGCTCGGCCCTGCCAAGTCGCTCCCCCCTTACCCGGAGGTCACAAGTTTGACTCCCCTTGAATCACAAACTTTTTCCAAACAACCAACCAATGGAGGGGTGCCACGTGGCAGCCCAATACTAGGCCATGTGGTACTGTAACATTTTCCAACCAGAAATGACACGTGCCAATATCTTATTCGACGACATCCACCCATGTCAACACCTGTCCACGTCAGCCTACCAACCCAGTCAGCTGCCACATGTCGTATGACTGTACAGACCTTGCCATGTCATTTGTCTGGATGTGACACATGTCATAGTTGGACTCATCCACCTATCTTCCTTGACAGCATGCCAGCTCACTGCCATGTCACCTGTACGGTCAGCTACCACGTCAACACTGTACAGACTGTATAGTCAGCAAATTTTGCATGTATGGAAAAAAAACCAGATCGGTATATATTTTGCATACGATGTTTGTTTGATCTCATTCAAGTTGCATTGGGTTAGTATCGACGAGGCATACACACATGTTCATTTTGAATCCATTCCAAGCACTTTGATTTTTAGGCCTTCCTAGACCCATTTTGGTTCCTGGATCAATTCTAGATCACAAACTGAGAATCAAAAATAAAAAAAACAATATTTCGAACAATGTCCATCTTGCAATATTTATCTTGGACATTCATAGTCTCCTCCTGCCTTTGACATCAATGATAAAAATATTTCCAACATGTACTGAATCTTCGAGGAAAACATTCAGGATATGAAATGAATTGACTCAATTGATGTGGTTATTTTATTGGATGAATAGCAATATGGATTGAATGGTGACAAAATGCCTTCAAAAAATTGGAAATATAAGTGAGAAATAAGCATATTAGCTACTAAAGTAAACTCTTATAAACTATGAGTCCTAAAGTTGATCATTTGGCATGCGTTTCTATAGAAAATTGACTACACAAACTCTGTATGCATTGGAAATGTTGAATATGGCTATAAGGATTGGAAATTAGGCAAATAGGTATTGAGTCCATCGAAGCTAGAATTTGTTGTTGATGCACTTGAGATGTGATTCTCATATTCTATCATGTTTGTTGTGAGTCGGTGCATCAAATTGTGTCAAATATACAAACACTATGTAACATTATTGAAATGAAAAAATGACATGTTTAAAACTTAGGGAGGCCAATATTAGATAGTTGCAAAATTATATTGAATTGTTAAGATGAGTTATTAGTCAAAAAATTATCAAATAATCTATAAATAGATAACTTTATTTATATTTATGAGGGAATATAAGTTAAAGAAAATGAAAATTTAAGAGCAATGATTGAATACATTAGATGAAATAACACATTGTCAAAAGAGGCTATCCATTCATGTATTGGTTTCTTGTCCAACATGTGATAAAATGAGGTTTCAATCAAGGGATGTTTTTTTCAAATCTGAACCATGGGAGTATTAGTTGAATGTGGAAAAATATGTGTATTGGACTTAAAAATGAATTATTGAAGGGGAAGTACCCAAAACTATGGCACTGCTCCATGTTAATGGAAAGGAAAAGCCTCTGGTGGTGAATGACTCACATTTGAAATTAAAGCAGAGGCGTTGTTGGTGGATTTCCTAATGAAAATGATGACCTTCTAATCCTCATTTTTATTTTTCTTCCATGAATTTTCCATGACACTTTCATAATTCACATATCTTTCCCTACCTTGACGTCCCCCTAATTTACTAAAAACCTCAGACAAATTTAATGAAATAAACAAATATTGAAAATAGGTCATATTTGGACTCTTCCATCAAAAATTCCACAAGTTGACCTCCTTAACTTGACAAGACAATGCAACTCCATTTGACCATCCTCCTCCTCCTTTTGTTGAACCTCAAATGTTGTTTTATCCCCACTCTCCTTAATGCTCTCAACTAATCTTGACAAATTCTTTAAAACATGCTTTACAACAAACTTGAGAATCATAGTATTCCTAAAAAATATTTCTACAATAAATTCTCAACAAATCTCCTCCTAACTGGGTCCTTACCAGACATAGACCCTCGATTTCCCTAAAATACCTAGAAAGACTCTTATTAGTATCATAATCCAAACCTGTATGGGTTCCTTGCAGCTGTAGGAGGAGGGCCTTGATGGGTGGAAACTTGGAGAATAGAGCATGGTTGTACACAAACTTAAGTGCAATGATCCCAAACTACCATATGTCGACCTTAGGTTCTACCAATTTCCATGATCAATGATCTCTGGAACCATTCAATAGGGGGTCCCAATGAAAGTATTAATCTTCTTGATATTTTTTTTCCCTAAGGCTTGAACACACACATATATTCCTAGGCTTGACATCTCTATGTATGCAGCCTTGTTGGTGTAGGTACGGGAGGGCCTTGAGGACCCCGGTTATGGAAGGATCCTTGAGACCATTGGGGATGAAGGTGGATGTCGACACCAAATGGGAGGATGGCAGCTAGGCAAGAGAGAATATGCGAGGACATGAATAAAAGTAGTGATTGGATGAGTGGCATCTAATATGCTAGAATATAGGATTGGATTCAAGTACTTGAGTCTCATTCTAGCAATTGAAGGTATTCTGGGGAAAACTTGTAGATGGATTTTAAGAATCTAGTCAAGGTTGGTGCTTTGATACCTATCATGGGAGGTGAATATAGGCTCTAAACATCTTTTATTCTTTAATTGCACTACAAGTTTTTTATTTTTAAGTCTGCAACCTCTTCTCCATGCTTTGAAATCTTTCTTGTGAGATCTACTATAAGCATTAACTGTACAAACAATCACGGAAATGGACATGGGAGCGCACACATGGCCAAATTTTTTTTTGATAACTATGACAATTTAAAAGATGCAAATATTGATAGACAAATAGAAATTGGTAAGAAGCTACATATAGATAATAAAAGCTGGTAGAAAAACCACCTCTTTAAAAACTGCCTTCGACATAAAGATAAGACACTTTATAAACTATAAATAAATTTGAGTGTGACCATATATCATCATTATAAATAAGTTGTTACCTAAAAGTGTGAAACGATGTCATGTATTCTTCAATGAGTGAAATCAACAAATTAGATTTCTCAAAAATTAAGGGATTATTTTCAAAATATATGTGATATCATTGAATTAGATTAAGTTTGATGTTATTTACTAATTCCTTATGGTTTACATTAGACTACTAAATATTCCACAATGACTCCTTTTAGTCCTTTCCGAAGGCATAGAGGGACTATAGCCATCGATAATTTGTTGACTTTATATTAGTTTTTTGTTTGACTACAATTTTTTTCATACTTTCTAATGTTCGACCTACATAACTAAAAACATTATTTTTTATATAATAAAAAAATCCATATATGTCATGATCTGATTGGATGATAGATTTGAGGTCTTATTTCTAGATTCGCTATTCCCAATGAATTATATGTTTCCATATCCAAAGTTTTATCATGTACAATACTTTTTTTTATTTGTACTATTCATATTGAAATGTTTAGATATCCAAAGTTTATAGTGATCGATAATTCGTTGACTTTATATTAGTTTTTTGTTTGACTACAAATTTTTGCATAATTTTTATTTGAACTATTATCATTAGTCCTTTATATTTGTATTGAAATGTTTGCATACTCGGGTTTAGATCATTGACACTTTTTTTGAGGTGATTGAATAGGCCTGACAGCTTAAATGTTTACATGGCACGAGGTCCTTAAATAGGCCTGGAAGATTAAATGTTTGCATACCGTGAAGCCCTTAGACAACCTGTCAGCTTTAAATGTTTATCTAAATAGGCTTCTCGGAGTACATTTTTCCTCGAAATTTTCCATAAAATGTTGCATTGAATTTGAACAATATTGTTTTCCACCACCAGTTCAATAGGCATTGTATGTTTCATACTTCTTCTAGGCTTAGAATGAAATTTTGTCATCATTGAAGCTACACACATTGTTTACTGGTTCGGTTGGTTCTTCTTCTTCGATGGTTCGTCGATTACGGCTTGTTGTTGTTTGGGTGACAATTCGACCTGTGCTTCTGCCTTTCATCGTTTCGGAGTAAGTTTCCATGCCATAATTTCATTTTATATTCCTTCTTTGTTTTTTAGTGTTTGCAGTTTGCAAGTAAGAATGTTTTCTTATTTATACTGGCATTCTCGTCATATGTTTTTGGTTCCTTTTGTGCTTCGGCTATAGTTTGGTAATCGTTGGAGATACATATGTTGTTTATTGGTTCGATGGTTGTTTCTTGTTCGTTGGTTCGTTGGTTTGTCGGTTGTTGGTTATTGTTGTTTGGCTCAAGTTTATGGGTTTGGGGCCCTAGGGCTGTAGTTGGGCCTGTTCATGCTTTCTCACTAGTTTGGTGCTTGTTGTTTTCTTTTGTTTACTTCATATTTGCAGGGTTGGGGTCATGTGTCGGTAGTTGGAGCTATTTTTTTTGCGGGGGTGCTTTACGGTGTTCAGACCCTGCACCCACGAGTGGACCTGCAGTTGTGTTGTTTTCCATGTCTGGAGAAGTCGAGGTCTCGCGCTTGTTCTGCTGTGAAATTTTGTTGATACTTCAATGTTGACATGATATCCATTGTTTTTTTGTTAAAATAAGACATGTGCAAACCACACTTATTAACCATATATGGTGGAATGTGCCCATATCACAATACATGTTCTTTATCCTCTACACAGACTAGTGTGACCACGATACAATTTGTCTTGTACTTGAGATATGATATGTACACCAAAGATACTGCAAAATTATATTTCCATGTCTAGAAGCATATCTGGATACTTTTCCATGGAAAACCAAAATTGTTTAGCTATGGCCATGCAATTTCTTAATATTTTGTGGCTTGTAATATATTTTGGGCAAGGAAAAACTTTATATATTTACAACCATGGATGGAGAAAAGAAAAGGTTCATGTTTTTGCCTATATTTTATTCTATTTGTTGATTCTTATTTACTATATGTACATATTACTTGTTCTCCAGTGCATACCAGCTTCCATTCATGTTCATTGTATTTTATGTGTTCCCACATTTAAACAAACAGAATAGCTAGAGAAAACGACGGAGTCTTGACTGCAGCGGTGGAAGAGGAGATACAAAGCTACATGTGTGTACTATTATTTCATATTCTATTGTTTTGTATTTCATTTATTGTCTGTATATGTGTTCACCTATTTTACTATATGCAGATATTGCATACCTTCCTACATAATAAATTATCTTCATTACATGTATTCCGACACACTAACGTCCTTCATGTCCATTGTATTTTTCCTACATTGCTACATTTAAACAAATAGAATGGCTAGAGAGGACGATGGACTCTTTGACATGAATGTAGAAAAGGAGTTGCAAAGGTGCATATCTGTACTCTCATTTCATATTCCAGTGTTGAGTATTTCATTTATTGTCTGTGTATTTGTTGTACTTGTTCTACTGCATTACACCTTTTTTGTTGTATGTATATACTATGTATCTTTTTGCTTATTCTCATGTGAATCATATTTTGTTTGTTGTTACATTAAAATAAATAGAACTGTATTTCTTTCTTTTACATGTCTTTCTTCACACTAACTTGTCTTCATGTCCATTTTATATTTGGCGTTTCTACCTTGGAAGAAACAAAATTGTTGGACGGGAAGATGAATTCTTCTATGCAATAGCAGAGGGGTCTCTCGTACAATCTTCGAAAAGGTATACCAACTCTGCTAGTAAATTAAATATAAAAAGAGGTTGGGGGCATCTAATATTAGACTAGAAAATGATGATTTGGCAACAATGGGCCTTTGTGCCCTCCCCATTTCTACTTTTTCCATTTTCTATTATCCCTTTTGCTTTCTAATTTCTCTACTTAGTCATCTTTTCGAAAATTCCTTGGTGCACGGGTTGGCGAACTCACGAGTTCACATTTATGGTCATGCTTCTACCTTATTCCATACTTACCCACTTTGTTTATTATGCATTTGGCTTCCGAGGTTCCGTGATATACAGATTGGTCGTCGTGCCCCGCCTTCACGCCCTATTTACTGTCACACATTTTTTCAGTCAAAACATCTGAGGCATACAATTTGACCATCAGGTCCTCATGTTTCCTGAGTATCCCTTGACACCCTATTTCGTATTCCATCTCCTTCCACCCTGCATGTGACATTAAGAACAATTATGGACAATATACAATGCATATGATTGTTTAGTCCTTCTAATGTTCATATACACATGCTTGCATCAGAAAAAGTTGGACTAGTGACATGGCCATGAGCAGTGAGTCATATTAGACATCAGTAGACTGACAAGGCCAAAGGTAAAGATGCATACATTATTTTCCTAATATGTTTACCAAAAAAATATCCTCAACTATTTATTCATCTATGGAATGGTGAATATGTTGATGTCATTTGCAATACATACTTTGCAGTTCACAAGAAGTGTCAACAAGTACAAGTGATACGTTGAACATAGTGAAGGTTCCACAGACTAAGAGGTCTGGTTGCAAAAATCTGGCCCCATAGTTCATCCCTACTTGTAAATTTATGCCAGGAAAAAAAGAAAAAAAAAATGCACACTGCCATTCACTTTACTTTTCCTGTTCAAAAATTGTCACCAGGTCTAAACTTGTAACACCCAAAATACTATCATTAGAGGGCTTGAACAACTTCCGAACTGGACATCACATAAAATGACTCCCTTGTCTTTGAATTGGGCCTAAATCGCATTACTAAGTTGTCTCAGATGTCAATGATCAGGAACATTACACAGAAGGCACCTTAAACCCCAAGTTTTCGATGACAGAGAGAAATTAACACTTAACAATGTATGGAATGTTTAATAACCAGCCAATGCAAGCAAGCCATATATAGAAGAGACAAGCTATTCAAAAAGTTGAGATAGATCTAGTTGGCAGTGCCGGAAGTCCAAGACCCGAAATTGATATTCAACTTGTTGTTTTTTACGAATCAAGCATTTGATCGTCAAGTTGAAATCTATAAAAGACTATCCACAAGCTTCATTATTGTACATATTTGGTTTTTTTTTGTCGGCGGCAGGCCAAATTACAGTCATTGTGGCGAATAATCTTAGTTGTATTTTGTAACCTAGCTTATTTGAATATAGAATATTCGCGGGTTTTTTTTTATGGTGTTTTCCAATATCTGGTATTGCTTTTTATTTTATTTTGTACCTTTTTTTTTGTGTGTCGTTAAACATGGACGACAAGATTTTCTTTCTGTTGCCCAACACTTCGATTTAAATAAAGGCTACTCTGTTCGTTCCTTACATTTTACATGGAAGAATAATTTGTCATAGGCCATACTTATGTGGCGCCCTCCCTATACTTAAAGAAAGAAATGGGAGGACCCGTCCTGCTTTCGTTCTTAGGGGTCCCGTAAATAAAATGAATTAATGACTATTACAACAAGGCAACTCAAGTGTTGACGTCAAGTTCCTGTTCAAT
>SNQJ01S0080146.1:35919-53254 GCA_010110895.2 Picea sitchensis | reverse complement strand
TCACCTATCTGACATTATCTATAAACTCATCTTCATTTTCCTTCTCCCCAATGTTATATTTTCTTTGAGTCAATTGCATACTTATCTCTAGAGCTTACTAAACCTTTTGCACACTCACCCCTCTCCTCTCGAACCCTTTTTGTGTTTGTATATCATTGTCAATTTCCAACTATGGGTCAACCACGCACCGCTCGGGGTGTCATCCCAAAGCTCCTTGTTCCTGTAGAGTTCCTTGATCTATGAGTCACCATCCTGGGAAAATTATAGGGGAAGGTCGAGAAAACTCACCTCGTTGACATCGATTTCTTGGATGTTGATTTATTCCCACAGATGAAAGTCAAAGTATACTCAGAATATGTTCTGCTACCCTTAGGAGAGTTTTGTATGGAGTGGAAGACTCCCTTTCTACAACTACGGGAGTCCACAATTATAAATTTGTGGGACTTACCAGTGTTTGGGACCATAGGCAAGGTTGGGCATTGTACCAAGTTCCTCATCAGTCATGTACACAATGGTTCCCTATTGTTGAACCAAAAATATCCGATTGATATGGAAGATATCCACTAGCTCATAGGTCTATCAATGGAGGGTGATGATATCACCAAGGGATTCGAAGGGTCCAAAAAGAACATTAAGAAGAAGGGAGAGCTTACTCTATATGACAAGTTTAACACTATATGAGGTGGTTGAGGCACCGTGCTTGATTCCATTCTTCCTAAACCAGTCTGTTGCACATTCTACCTAATTTAGTATAAAGTTATGAGGGCCTATACATGAGGTGAGTGCACACTATATTTTCTCTCAGTGGCCTATTTCTACGCACAAGGAGTTATCATGAACTGGTGCCAGTACTTATGATCCAAATTGTTCCAAGACCGCATGGATGCGCATGAGAAGGATAACCTTTTAGTCTCCCCTATAGATTTCTGCCTTGTACAATATTTTACTGTAAACAAATTTTCAATAAAAGAACAAAAAATATACAATGGAAAATACACACATTACACAGAGAGTTTTCCCTTGGAAACCCAAACCGGGAATACAAACATATTTTATATTCATTCACATCATACATTGTTTATAATACAATATACATATAGTATCCCGTAGCCTCCAAAAACCAAATCCAGTAACCCGGATTAGTCAACAACATTACTTCCTTAACCAAAAATAGAAAACCATCGGCGAAAAACCATGTGTTGAAAAACCACCCAAAAACAGATAGTTGTACTAGTCCAATACCTGAACACAATCTATGTAACCATATTTCTTCCTTAATTGCATGAGTGTCTACCATGTATTCAGATTATGTATTTGAAAGTGCCACTACAAACTATCTTTTTCTCATCCAATTGATTTCTCCTCCAAATAGGTTAAACACATACCCTCTTGTAGATATTCTACGATCCATATCTCTCGCCCAGTATGAATCCACAAAGCCATGTATGTCCAACATTTTGTCCAAACCTGGTCTTCCTTGGTAGCACAATCCATAACTAGTAGTGCCATGCAAATACCTGAAAAACTCTCTTTACTGTTGTCCAATGCTCCTTCCTTGGTTTTGACATATACTTGCTAAAATATCCCACTACATGTGCAATGTTCGGTCTAGTACATACCATTGCATACATCAAACTGCCAATGTCACTCGCATATGGAACATGAGACATTTCCTCCTCATACTCTTGTGTCTTGGGACATTGATCTGCAAATAAATTTACACCTACGGAATAGGAACCCTAACTAGTTTACATTCCTGCATATTGAACCTCTACAATATTGTCTCAACATATTTTCTTTGATTTAACCAGAGTTTCCTATTTTTCCGATCTCTTTTAATTTCCATGCCCAAAATGAATTTGCAGCACCAAGATACTTCATGTCAAATTTAGAGGACAACTGAGTTTTCACATCTTAGATAATATCCCTGTTGTTCCCTATCGACAACATGCCATCCACATACAAGACCAAATAAATCAAATGATCACCAATTAATTTAAGATATACACAATGATCCTATTTGATTCTTGTGAGGTCAAGTCCCAACATATAAGTATCAAATTTTTGATACCATATCCTTGGTGATTATTTTAAACCATATAGGGACTTTTTCAGCTTGCATACCATCTCCTTCTTTCCCTTCACAACAAAGCCTTTTGGCTACTTCCTGTAGATTTCTTCTTCCATATCCCCATGTAGGAATGTTTTCTTCAAATCCATCTGTTCTACTTCAAAATAAAATGTAGCAGCAACATATAACAAAAATATAATAGAGGTTAACTTGGAAACACAAGAAAAAATCTCACCAAAATCAATTCCCTCAACCTGGGAATAACCCTTTTCTACTAACCAAGCTCTGTATTTCTCCACTTTTCCTTTTTCATCCAACTTCCTTTTAAATACCCATTTACTTCCAATAGGATTTATTCCAGCTGGAAACTCCACAAGATCCCAACCCTTATTCTTATCCAAGGCTTCCATTTCTTCAACCATGGCCTTTTTCCAGAGTTTTCCATCCTTTGAATCCAGTGCCTCCCTAATAGTTCTACAATCATCATCAGTAATAGACAAAGAAAAATTTGAACAGAAGTCAAGTGGAGTATAACTTTGTGGTATCCTTTTTTCCCAAACATATCTCCTCAATACTAGAGTATGAGGATCTTCTTATTCTTATTAATTTTCTTTTCTAGAGTCTAATTCATCATCCTTTAAATCAAAATCTTTCTTTTTTGGTTCTTCCTTACTTGCTAGGACTTCATGCTTGACAACATATTTCATTTCTCTAAATATCACATTTCGGCTATACACAACCTTCTTACTTTATGGGTTCCAAAGCTTATAACCTTTGAGACCATATTTATACCCAATAAAGATACAATTTTTAGCATTTTTATCTAGCTTAATCATGTTTTCCTTTGGAACATGAACATAGGCCTCACAGCCAAATAACTTGAGTTGTGTGAGAGAGGGTTTCTTACCAGTCCATACCTCTTGTGGAGTCTTGTCATCCAGTGTTGATGAAGGTGATCAATTGACCAGGTAACATGTAGTACCCATTACCTCTACCCGAAATTATTTCCCTAACCCGACACCACTGAGAATGGACCTTGCTTTTTCCATCAACATCATGTTCCTCCTTCCTGCAACTCCATTTTGATTAGGTGTATAAGGATCAGTATTCTATCTTGCTATACTGCATTTCTTACAAAATTATTCAAATTCATTTCTGCAAAACTCTCCACCATTATCTGTCCTCAACACCTTAATTATTTTCTCTGGTTTATTCTCAACAAGAGCCTTAAACTCTTTAAACCTGTCAAAGACTTCAGATTTGTTCTCGACGAAATATATCCAAGTATTCCTAGAGAATTCATCTATAAATGAGACATAGTACACATACTTTCCCAATGATGGAATCGACACAGGTCCAAACACATCACTGTGCACTAGCTATAAAATTCCTTCTGCCCTCATTGCACCAGAGGGGAATCTTACCTGATTTTGCTTCCCATATACACAATGTTCACATAAATCAAAATCCAAAGAGAAGTTAGACATACCTTCAAGAATACATTTACCATGTACTATTCAAAGACCATTTTCTACGATATGCCCCAGTCTTTGATGCCACAACATAACCTTTTCTCCAGAGACCATAGGAGTTTTTTCTTCTTCAGCTCCAATATCAGGAAAAAGCAACTATTACCCCCATCACTAATAGTAATTCCTTGTAGCTTATACATAGTTCCAATCCGAAATCACTTCAGCAATACCATTTCTCCTTGAACCATCCTGTAGGTTTCTTTTTCAAATATTGTTTTTACCCATTCATCATCCATTTTTCTTACAGAAATAAAAGTTTTGGCCAATCCTGGGATACGCAGAACACTGGGAATTGTTCTAATCCTTCGATCTATGAGCCACAACTTGACTCTTCCTTGTCCTATGATTTTGGCTATCGAGTCATCACCTAGGAAAACATTACCTCCATCATACCTTTCATATTCACAGAACCACTTCCTATGGGGATTCATATGAAAGGATGCACCTGAGTCAACCAACCATGCCTCATGATTTGCATGTGTGCTTGAAGAATCCAAGTACACATCCCCTCCTTCTTCCTTGGAGGTATTTTCTTCCATGGAGGGAGCACCTTCAGATCCATTCACTCTCTCAACGTTTTTGGATCTACATTGTTTCTTGAAGTGCCCTTCTTTTCCACATCTCCAGCATACCTTTACAAAATTTCTGGGAGATTTATATCTACCCTTATATTTATATCTCCCACTTGAGGAATTAGATGTATTTCTTTCCTGAGAGTGTCCTCTTACAAATAATGCATGTGTGCTCTTTCCTTCCATGTTCTTTCGTCTCATCTCCTTCGACAACAAGGATGAGACCACATCATCATGATCAAATGATTCACCATGATCCAATGATCATTTTCTACAAATAGATCTTCCATATTGAGATTCCACAACTCAAAACGTTTCCCATTAAATTTCTCAATCTATATTTTCGAATTTATCACCATTTCTTTTCACTTGAAGAAACAATACCACAGATCTCCCAGTGTAACAAGTATTATCACAGTCCTGAGCCAAACTACTGACCACAAAGGCATCCTCCTAAAGGCAATAATTTCTCTGATACCAAATGTAGATTTCTACCTTGTAAAATTTCCCTCACCATGTGGAAATGGAGGCCACCAGCAGGAAGGGATCTTGCAGTGACTGTAGACACTTGACTTGTGATGAGATTTGAGCCCTGGTAGGCCTAGACTGATGATGTCAATTCCTCCTTCAATAACGATTCCTTTATGCAGTGGTTTAACAACCTCGTCAACATTACCAAACACCTTCACATTCCCTAGGATCTACTGAATTACCATACCATCAAGTTCTATTTTGAAATGATCCGAGAAAACACATTCATGTGACATCTTGGTACAATGGAGGATGAATTCCATACTCCTCTATTTTCGTACTACCTAACCGAGGAAGAACTAGAAAAAGAGGTATGTTCCTATCCTGGAGTCCTGATAGAGAATAAGTGATCTAGATTCTCCTATCAGTTCCCCGCCATTTCACAGTGAAAGGCCCCAAAACTAGAAGACATTTCAGGATCTAGCATCCTCGCTAAAAAATGAATGCTCCCACATTTCGATTAATAAGAAGAAGAAGAAGAAGAAGAGGTTTTTCCCAAGACTATGCCACCACCATTTCTCAACATTCTAGATGATGCCAATATTTTAGGTAAGGACTTGCATCACACTGTTATTGATGCATTTTACCCTAAGAAACAATGCACCCGTTCTCCTTCCACATTCACTACCCACCCCATTGTCACTGATGTTATTCCCATCTCCTTCCGACCACCTCCAACTCATACCACCCCACCCACTCTATCCTCTATCCCCATTCTCATCATCGATGACCCCCCTGTTATGACCAAGGCCACCCCTATGGTTGAGGAATCTATTAGCCAACCCCCTAGTTCATTCATGGACGCTCCATCATTTGTTCCCCCGTCAACTACTCAGTCTCCTTTTGATGTTGCTGCAAACCATTCTAGAGACCCCTTCATTTCAACTATCGGAACCAAAATCCCCATTCCATCTATTTCTCCACACTGTCCACAGGTTCCAGTCCCTCTGGATACCCAACCCGAGACACAACCCCACTCACAAGCAGAGACAAAGCTAGAAGCCCAAGACCAAATGGGCCACGATCTGTAAAATGACATTATGGACAAACAAGAAGACACTCAGTCTATGCACAACACGAGTTATCTAAAGGACCAAGTCGCACCCCTTATGCACAATCCCCAATAGTGTTGTTTGATCCTAGAACTATGCTTAGAACACGCCAATGTGATCAACATGTTTCCCCAAGAAGTCTAATACATGTTTTCATGTAGCCTCAACACTACATTGACTACTCTTGATATTATTGGAACCCCTAGTAGGTTGGAACACTCTGTCGCCAACGACCAACCACTTGTGTCGTGGTTTCATATGCATCCATTATTTACCAGCAGAGAGGTCAAAGCTTGGCCTAGACCATAGTTGTTGACCCTTATCGGAGCTTCCACAGTTTATCTAGAACAAAGAATTACCAAGGTGAATGAGACAAACAAAGATATTACTCAGTAGATGACTTACCTCTACCAAGAAATCATTGTATCCTCTATGGCTGTGGAACATGAGCACAGGTTACACATGTTGATTTTCCAGTTGATTCAACCCTTGGTATTCACTAATACCATGTTTATATTTTACCACTCAACTCAACATCTAGCATTTAGCTCAAAAATAAAATCACTTTATCTACTAAAAGCACAACTGAGTAATCAACTAAACATGCAACGAAAACATAAACAAGGAAACCAAATCAAGAACATGTAAACACCAATATTTTTAGGTATAAACACCTGGAAAAACCCTAGAGGGAAAACCAGTCCAATGATTCTTTTATTAAGGTCAAATCAGGGCTCCCATAATAGGAAAAATGTCCCACCGAGAGAATTATACATTGTAGAAAAACCTGACAACTCATGTGTTGTTGTACGACCCTGTACCAACACGTTTCTTGAGGCATACATGATTCATCCCATTGTGAACTGCATATATATGTGATTTTCTACACTGTGAATCATATATCTGTACAGAAAACCCATATAAAAAGCTCCATACGATCTGATTTTTCTATGTGGCTTATGTCTTGAAATCCACCTGCGGATGCCTTTGCTCTCCCTCCTCCTTGAACTGTATGACCTCTATATGAAATCCCTTCTCCACCTATCCAAGATATTGAATCAGCTTCCTTTGTCATCCAATCCTTTGATCAACACTTGGATGAAATATCTTCACTGAACCTGTGAGATATCCTCACGCTAGTGTAAGCAAAATTCCTTCTTTGCTCCTACACTCTTCACACTAGAAAAAGTCCTTCTTTTCTATCCTTGACTTTGGTCTCTCACCAAAGTTACTTCCTCTCAAAGTGTCTCATTCTTTATCCTATAATTTCTTTTATAATCATGAGTTATAATCTATTTATAATCATTAAAGTGATCTACGGTCGATATTACTTCTCACACTAACTTAAGTTTTAGATTACATTATGCATGTTATGCATGTTCTTTAAATAACTCAATCACTAATAAAAACACATTTACTTTAATCAATTTATTTTAACTAAAGTAAAATCACACTAGGATTTCGACAACTTCCACATGCTAGACACAAACAAATTTAGAAGTACTTGTTTGATGCTACCACAAACATCAAAACTCCCTCTTAGCAAGGAAGGTACTCCTCCACCTAGAGTTGGATCTATCTTTGCTATCAGATCTGCTACCATGCCTACTCTCCAATATACTTTATTGGATAATCCCTCTGAAATAGAATCTATCCCCGCCATGATGGTATGACCTATCTCTGAAGACTCACTGCCTTTGAACATGCTCCTAGAAGTCTTTTGCTCCTGAGCATATTGTATGGCCATATCGTACCATGACTCCTTCTTGACAGACTTAGAAGGCTTCTCCTTCCCACATTGACCTGAAGGTTGACTCCCTCTGAGCTGCTCAACCTTTAGAGCTACCTTCTCCTTGATCTCTACCAATCTACTACTTTCCATTGCTTGCATAGGCTTTCCCTTTATCCGATACAAGTTTCTCTCTCTAACTCCAAATACAACTACCTTTTCTGAGCTATATCCTATGGGCATGATGAGCACCTGTCCATATCATAATAATACCTCATATCCATTCTTGTCAATCACTGATATTGAGATCACACCTCATCTTGAGTTTTGGTACCCATAGCACATCTTGTACTCTCAAAACACCTTCTGACTCCATCCAAAATGACACTATTCCATATCCCTTCACTATATTCTTGATCCCCATACCAAGTTCCACATGCACCTCTGAGTTAGACTTTGTGAATCTCTCAAACACCTATTGTGCTCTTATCATATGACATGTGGATCTACTATCTATCAACCATGCACCATATGATATAGTGCCCAAGGAAGCCTGGGAAACAAGTAATAACTCTGTTTGTTCAAACTTCTTACCAAACTCATCCATTTGAGCCTTTACCAATGCAACTACATCTAGTTTTGTTTTATTCGCCCCCTTCTTCCTATGCATACATTTCCCTGCATAATGTCTAAACTCGTGACATGTAAAGCACTTGAATTTTCTCATTTCCTTATTTTTCTTGCCATCTTGAGTGATAGGCTCTCCATTGGAAATGTTCTTGAACTTTCCCTTCCTTGTCTGGGTTGCAAGAGAAAATTTATTATCATGGCTACTCTTTAAACCATCCCTGTACTCGAACCTAGTGTTGGTTATTATTCTTTTCTAAGTTTGTATCCTTATCTTGAGTGACCTAGGGTTCATGTCTATTTGGGGTTCCAACAAAACCTCTAAAACTATTGGCCTTCCTGGTAAACCAGAAGGCAACACAACAGACGGAGTGCACTACACAGTCTCACCCGAGATAGTCTTAATGGGTGGTTGTAATACTCATGTGTTTGCAGCCCAGGATTAAGTCGATATTTGGGAAATGTGCGTTGAGAGTTCTATTTTAACTTATTCACGAAATAAACTGGAATTCACGATTGTGCATAAAATATAATCAACTCATTCATTTAGCATAACAACAACTACTGAAGACAATAAAGAAACACTTGCATTCAATCACATAAAATAGGTTTTACCACGGTTCAACCCTCCTGGGATACATCCACAAAGATCTGGCTCTCAAGCACTCTTATTATAGTAGTTCAAAAACTACAACACCACATGCTTTACAACTCTTCTCAGTCGGGTCGAGATCTATTGTGAGGTGGACTAGATCACACCAGGCTCCTCAGCTTGCGATCTAACCCTCAATATATACCCTCCTTACTCCTCTCCATCTCAACAACTTACAAACTTAGGTCATATGGAAAAATATTACAACTAGCTATCGAAACAGGACTCCGCCTCCCGACTCTTTATATCCCATCTGACTCTGGTCTCTCCTCTCTTCACTAGCTCTACTCATTTGTCCCCTCTACGAGACCTAGGTATCTATATTTATACATTTCTGGATCACTTCCCTCGTGCATGCCTTCTTTAAAAAAATAACCTTTCTTTGTTCTTTAGCATGCTTCCAACAGGCCCCTAACACTGACATGTGGCCCGTCCCGAGCCACCTAACCTCTGTGAGCTTCGTCGATCTCCCTGGTGATCAACTAGAACTTCTCCCTGAGCTCTGTTGCTTGCATTTGAGCCTGCGCGGTCTTCTTCTTGAGTGCGTCTACTGTCTGCACTGCAATATTGTCACTGATCAACCCTGCACACTCCATCTGGGTCTGTGCAATATATGTCTTGGCTTCCTCTTCCTGTGAAATGACCTCTGTTACTCACTCCTAGAGCAGTTCCATTTGAGCCTGACACTCCTTTTTCTGCATCTACATAGTGGTGAGTTCTGCCTGTAGTCTCTTCATATCTTGCACCCCTTTGACACGCTCTGTGATGGACATTGTCTTCTTCCTCTACTTGAGGTCTTGGATGGATGCTCTTATCATTTTTTCTTCCTTGTCCCACTATTGGACCTGTTGATCCTCTTCCAACTTCATCCAGAGTTGTGTTTCTTTTTTGAACAGGTCGGCCGCTATGTGGACCTATCATTCTAACTCCTGTATCTTTTATGTTGCCTCCTGCTTCCTTTTCTCCCCTACCTTCGATGGAGTGGTAGGTGTAAGCTGCTTATGAAGATTCTCGATCTCCTTCTGATATTGATCGATTATCTGTGCAATTTGATCAATCTTCTCTGTTGCTGTGAGTTCATCTCTCTGCATGGTCTTTGGAATCTACTCATAAGCTCCGACAACTTTTTGTTCCAATCTATTCACACGTTCCCTCTCATCTTTGGTCTCGAGCTTGGCCTGTTCATATATCAATTCCAACTCATCTTGTTTATCTGTTAGCTAATGTAATTTGACTTTGTTTGTGTGTGCACAAGACTGTACCTCCTGGGTAACACTGATATGTAGTTTATGTAGAGCCTTGGATGGTATCCGCGACAATACCAACTGTAATTGAGCTTAGTCTTTTAGGGGTGTCTACCCCACGATCTCACCCATGTGAAACATGATGGGTGTAATGTTAAATGTTTCACTCGGTTGCGGTATTGTGTGGACGGTATCTCGCTCACTTGCTTCAGGTTCTCCTCATGTTTATGATGTTGATGGACTTGTTTCAATGCTGCTGCTAGCTGCCCGTGCTTCTCCGATATGCTTGAGGAATTGTCACATTTCTTCCAACTCCTCTTAAATTTTGTCCCTATGGAGCACAACATTCTCAAAATCTTCGGATGTATGATCCTGGACCATTTGAGCTATCATTTCTGCATCATCCTGTATTATCGTGTACTCTGGACATGTTCTATGTGCCTTCATATTCTTGCGCACACCCCCCGTCTGAGTCATTGGTCGCTTAGTCGGGCCTAGTTCTTGTGGATCAGGACTTGGTGTAGTCCCCTTCTCTTCCTCAGCCTGTTTCTGTTGTACCTGGGTCACCTGTGTATTATTATTCTTCTTCCCTTTCTGGTTTCCTGTCTTAGATGTCCCCCCTTTCATTTTCTTAAGAGTTGCATCTATGTTGGGGTTCTCATGGTCGAATGAGATAGTGACTGTAAAATTATGTTGTAGTATTGTCTAGTTTGAAGATCCTCTATGCAATTCCCAGTCTGTATACCAGTTCGTTGGTATGCCTTCTAAGGTGTGTACAAAATGATGAGGCCATTCCTATGGGGGTGTCAGTTTCCACAACATTCTTCACTTCTCCAAGTGTTCTGCTAGTGCCCCCTATTCATTGTACTTTTATTTCTTGTTGCTTTTCTGTTCTGCACCAAACCTTATGCCCAATAACCACTTACATTGGTATTGATCCGTGATTGTTTCTTTGTGTGTGCCCCACCATATTGCAGGTGTGGCCTTGAGTTCTATATCGAGTGCTAAGAGTCTCTGATTTTATAATACTTCATCCTCATACTGTGCCAAGAATGCTTCTAGATCATTCACTCCATGAAAACTGGGTGGTTCCCTTATCTCCATGCATACCCATCTTACTGCGCGTTCTATTCGTGAACATCTTCTTGTGGAGACTTCATGTAGCCTTTATTGTTAGTTCTCCAAACCTGTATCTGAGTCTTTCACACATGAAGTAATGCTCCACCAATTGAGTATCCCATATGTAGTTGGGTTTACGTAATCCTCATCGCGTGTAGTTGTTTTGTAGAACTGGTTGATTTCCTCCAAGTCTAAACAAGTAGGTTCTACAAACCTCTCCCCTTCTGATGTATCTAATGGTTCAATGACCATGTATTCCCCTGAATCAAATGTCATTTTTCGTGTCTTTAAATAGATTATGAGATGGCTATCAAATGCCCAATCCAAGCCAAGAAACGTTAGATATGGTGTTGTGCTGTCTACTATTTCAATCACTTCGAAGTCTGCTTTAGTCTGTATTTCATCCAGGTCTACTGTCACTCCTTTTAGTCTACCAATTGGTAGAAATCTATGTTGGTTTTCTAGATTCAGTTGCACCGGTGAATATCCTAGTGTGGGCTCTCCCATACATTGCCATGTCTTCTTTAGTAATACATTGACTTCAAATCCTAGATCCAGTATGATATCTCCCATGTTTAAATATTCAATGTTGGCATTCAGCCTGAAATCCCTGCTTGTTCTTCTCCTTGTATGTAGGTGATTTATTGTTTTTTGTTCTAGTTTTCCTTCTGTCTCTATGCTACATTTTTCCAATATATTTTGAAATAATTTGACAGCAGATGGAACATTCAATATTTTTACATGTGATTGCAAAAAGTATTTGATTGTACTTACTTGTCCCATGGGCTGCATTTCTTTGGTATGATCCAACGATGGAGGAATATTATACTCTGGCTCTCCCTTGCTTTGTTGTGCAGTCGAATTCGATGTAGTGTCTTGCTTCAAGAATTCTTGTCTGGCTTGCTTAAATGTTTCCTTCTCATTATGCGCATCAAACTGTCTCCTTGGTTCAACATTCTTTTTCACCCACTGGTGTTGTACTGGCTCATGTCAGACTGCGTCGTTTCATGTTTTATCTCCTCCATGCGTAACTATGTTGATGTTTGTTCCTTCATCCCTTGCTTCAGTTGAAATCCATTGAACATTTTGATTGTTATGATTCCTCTTTTCCTGGATATTTACTAATAGTGTTAGACATTCTTCTGTATCATGGTCCGATGCACAACAATGTATACAAGTTGCTGGTGGAAGTGGACATTCCCTTGCATATTGTCCTGGTTGTTGACAATTTTGACATACCATTGGTCCTCTACCTCTTCCAAATCCTCTTCTCACTCATCCTCCACCTCTGTAGCTAGCTCGATCTCCTCTCGACGCATTATACAGAGGTTCCTGATGGTACTGCATGATATTGTACTGAGGTTGCATTGTGTTGTACTATGGTTGCGCGGTATTATATGGTTGTTGCACAGTATTACACTGTTGTTGCGCAGTTTTGTATGGAGTTGGAACTTGGTTAAATTGTGTAATATACCAAATATAAAAAGTTATGCAGAATAGAAATAAAATGCTAGAAATGGCAGAATAACAGTAATATAACTAGCATAATCTCCACAATAACACATAAATGATATAAGAAAAACAACATAAATAACACTTTGATTCAGAAAGCAATGTTCATGGGCCTCTTCGAGGGGGAAACCTCCAGTCGAGCAGTGTTATGTTACAATAATATCCAAGCTAGGGTTTTCATACCCTCGACCCTTATTTATACTAAATATGTCTATCAAGAGAAGCATCTAGAGGAAGATCCTTCTAGAAGCAGAAGCTTCTATTAGGCCTTCTTAAATCCGCCTTATTCTATTTTATTGAAAGGTCTTATTAATATTGACCTTTATTACATCCGAATATATTGATATACCTATGTGCGGGTTAGGACCCTAACATGTCTGCCCCCTTAAAAACAACCTTGTCCTCAAGGCTTGAGATGTGGAAACTACTGCAGAATGGTAGCCGGTTCCCAAGTGGCATCTGCTAGAGTTGTATCTTTCCACTGGACTAGAACTTCCTTGATTGTTCGCTGACGCAGGTGACGCTCACGCTGGTCCAAAACTACTTCTAGCTGTAGCCAAATGGATCCTTCTTCAACTAACTCAGGCAAGTTGGTTTGAATTTGGCACCTAGTTCCAATCACCTTCTTTAAGCATGAGACATGAAAAACAGGATGTAGCTTCGATTGACTGGGCAGAGCTAACTGATAGGCGACTTGTCCCACACACTTGAGAACTGTATAAGGACCATAAAATTTGGGCGCTAGCTTCTGACAATGCTCGACCTTAAGGGAAGTTTTCTTGTATGGTTGCAGTCACAGAAACACCTGATCCCCTTCTACAAATTGATGTTCAGAGCGACCTTGATCTGCTTGTTGCTTCATGTGATTCTGTGCCATGACCAAGTTCTCTTTAAGGGTACAAAGAATATCCTCTCGAACTGTATGTGTTTGGTCAACCGCTTGGACCTTTGAGGTACCCTGTAAGTATGAGATAACTAAAGGTCGCTTCTGTCCATATACCACTTCAAAGGGAGTCATGCGTGTAGCTGTATGGTAGGAAGTGTTGTACTACCATTCAGCTAGGGGTAACCATTGAGCCCACTGATTTTTCTTTTCAGAGGAAAAACACCTTAGATATGTTTCCAAACAGTTGTTGACAACTTCCATTTGACCATCAGTCTGGGGATGATAAGTTGTGCTGAGATGCAATTGGGTGCCCTGTAGCTTAAACAGTTCTTGCCAAAAATTGCTTGTGAAAGTTGGGTCACGATCATAAACAATAGAGTGTGGCATGTCATGAAGCTTGAAGACCTGGTCCATGAAATTTTGAGCCACTGTGGATGCAGTAAATGGGTGTTGAAGAGCACAGAAATGAGCATACTTGGAAAGGCGATCCACAACCACCATTATGACTAATTAATTTCCCAATTTGGGTAAGCCGGTAATAAATTCCATAGAGATATCCTTCCAAATAGCAGGTGGAATCGGAAGCGGTTGTAGTGTGCTCGGAGATTTGACTGTTTCTCCCTTGTTGCGTTGACACACCTCACATTCAATGACAAAATTATGGATGTCCTATTTCATACCATCCCAGAAGAAAGAACGTTTGACCTTGTCATAGGTTTTGGTGAACCCGGAGTGTCCCACTATGGGTGTAGCATGAAGCTCAGAAAGTGCCATGGATTTAAGCTTTGATTGTTTACTTAAATACAAATGGCCTTTGTATCGAAGCTCATCCTGGAGCCAAGAGTACCTTGGGGGAGATGGAGCATTGGTCTGCAACTGCTGGATCAGATGCGAACTTTTGGGATCTTGTAGCCATTCCTGGCACACAACTTGGAGCCAATCTGGTACAATAAAGGAAAGAGAAAAAAGGGATCCTTCTTCTTCATATTTTCGGGACAGTGCATCCGCCATCAGATTATCTTTGCCCTTCTTGTAAATGATCTCATAATCATATCCAAAGAGCTTAGTCACCCATTTTTCTTGCTCCGGGGAGGAAATGCGTTGTTCCAGAAAGTACTTGTGGCTTTGATGATCTGTCTTAATTTGGAAACGTTGCCCCAAGAGATAAGGGCACCACAGATCAATGACGTGCAAAATAGCCAACATTTCCTTTTCATAGATGGGTTTGCCCATATTCCTTTCAGATAGTTTCTTACTGGTGAAGGCCAAAGGCTGACCCTCTTGCATAAGGACAACACCGATTCCTTTTCCTGAGGCATCACATTCCAACACAAAGGACTTTGTGAAATTAGGAAGGGCCAGAACCAGAGTGGTGCACATGGCCGTCTTCAAGGTTCGAAAAGCTTGAGCAGCGGCTGGAGTCCAATTGAAAGAGTTATTTTTTAGGAGAGCCATGAGAGGTGCTGCAATCTTGCCATAATTTTTAGCAAACTTGTGATAATATCCTGTTAAGCCCAGAAATCCACACAAGCTTTTGAGAGTCTTTGGGTGTGGCCAGTCTTGCATAGATTCAATCTTTTTTGGTTCCACCCTGAATCCATCCTTGCCAACTAGATGACCCAAGTATTCTACTTCTGAGGCACCAAAAGCACATTTAGACTATTTCGAGAAAAGTTGGTGCTGAGAGAGTAGATGGAGAACTTGATCCACATGAGTAAGATGGTCTGTCCAGGTTTTTCTATAGATGAGGATATCATCAAAGAAAACTAATACAAAATGACGAAGAAAAGGATGAAAGACATGATTCATGAGGCTTTGGAAGGTGGAGGGGGCATTACACAAGCCAAAGGGCATGACCAAAAACTCATAGTGACCCTCATAAGTTTGAAAGGCCATCTTGGGAATGTTTGCCTCCTTCATACGTATCCAGTGATAGCCTGAGCGAAGATTGAGTTTAGTAAAGAATTGGGCACCACTCAATTCATCCAGGAGGTCATCAATGGCAAGAATGGGAAATTTGTCTTTAATGGTCAGTTTGTTGAGGGCACGGAAGTCAGGACACGTTCTCCAATAACATTCTTTCTTCAAGAACATGACTATAGGAGAAGAGTAAGGGCTCGTACTAGGGCAGATAACGCTTGCAGTAAGGAGTTCCTGGACCATTTTCTCAATTTCATTTTTTTGTGAAAAGGGGTGGCTATATGGATGGATATTGGGAGGAAGGCTTCCGAGTATAAGGGGAATGGAATGATCATGAACACCGCGGGAAGGAGGGAGTTTTTAGGGAGTGGAAAATACCATTTGGTATTTAGAAAGGAGGGCTTGGAGGTATTATAGCACCGGGGGTGTCTTTGTTGCTTGTATGGCATGGAGTTAGGAAATGACACCAAAATGACCTTTTTTGAGCAGCTTTTCCATGTGATGGGAACTAATGACCTCAGGTGAACTAGCAGTGATGCCTTGGAATTTATATTGGTGTCCTTCCTAGTCGAATTGCATGGTTAATGCCTTAAAATACATGAGGATGGGACCCAAAGTCCTTAGCCATTTTGCACCCAACACAATGTCACAACCACCCATGTCGATAGCAAACATATGGGATTTTAGGTGGTAGTCACCGATCTGGAGACACACATTTTCACAGTGCCCTCCACATTTCATGGAACCACCATTGGCAAACATGATTTGGAAATTGTTGATGGCATGGATGTAGCAATGAGTTTCTTGGGAAATGCAACGATGAATAAAATTATGGGTGCTTCCACTATCAACCATAATGATGACCTTCCGATTCTTGATGTAACCGATTAACTTGAGGGTTTGGGGGGCGGAGAAGCCAGTAAGAGCATTAAGGGAAATGATTGGTTCCACTTTGGGAGGGTCTAAGGGAGGGGTTATGTCATTGATTTTAGGTGACTCAGGAACACGGGGAGTTTCAACGTCCTCTTCCGAAATATCCTCAGAGATGGCCATAAAAATATTTTGTTCTTTACACTTGTGGCCCGGGAAATATTTTTCATCATAATTATAAGAAAGGCCTTTGAGTTGGCGTTCATCCATTTCAACCCTGGTTAATTTTTGGATCTTTAATGGGGCGGAGGGACTAGTGGGATTTATGGGTTTAGGGCGAGGGATAAAGGAGGGTTTACAATGTTGAGAGGATACCACCTTTTGTGCTTCTTTATCTTTTTTAGTAGCCTCTACCCAACTCGAAGGTCGAGCCATGAAGACATGGGCCCGAATCTCCTCCTTGAGGCCACTGATAAAACACTCTCAAAAGAAAGAATCAGTCATGCCCTCTGCTCGAAAAGCCAGGTGATCAAAGGCATCTATGAAGTCTTCTATTATTCCTGATTGTTTCTGTTGGACACACCTACCACACTTAGAGGGGGGGGTGAATGAGTGTGGGGATCTTTTTCCCAAAACTTCCCTCTTACAAAAAACTCATTAGTTAGCATTCGACATTTACTCATTACTCATTGTTATCATTAATAATCAGTTAGATGTGAATACATATCAACAATATATCATCAACAAATCATCTCCACAAGGAACACAAGGAACACAAGATGTATGTACAATTATTCGTTTTATTATGGACTTCAATCCGAGGGTTTTTCAGCAACAACTGAATAGAGTACAAATCTACAAGAGAACCAACTCTATATGAAATACTTAGCTTACATTCTCGGCACCAACTGAGATGAGGAAACAATCCTCAATAGATATCAATCTGTACCATAAACAAGAGAATCAACCATGCACCAACCTGTGCCAAACAACCTGTAATCAACCTGTACCATAAACA
>SNQJ01S0080146.1:15189-35909 GCA_010110895.2 Picea sitchensis | reverse complement strand
CGATAGATCTCTGTGGCTTAAAGATGGTGGAATACGTCTCTACCCTGAAAAAAAAAATTCCCACAATTTCTGCCAAAGAAAGTTCTCTAATACCACTTGTAATATACTAGATATAAAAAGTTATGCAGAACAGAAATAAAATGCTAGAAATGGCAGAATAACAGTAACATAACCAACATAATCTCTACAATAACACATAAATGATATAAGAAAAACAACATAAATAACACTTTGATTTAGAAAGCAATGTTCACGGGCCTCTTCGAGGGGGCAACCTCCAGTCGAGCAACGCTCTGTTACAATAATATCCAAGCTAGGGTTTTATACCCTCGACCCTTATTTATACTAAATATGTCTATCAAGAGAAGCATCTAGAGGAAGATCCTTCTAGAAGCAAAATCTTCTATTAGGTCTTCTTACATCCGCCTTATTCTATTTTATTGAAAGGCCTTATTAATATTGACCTTTATTACATCCAAATATATTGATATACCTATGTGCGGGTTAGGACCCTAACAAATTGTGGTGTGGCTTGCCCAGTCATCATTTATGCCTGCACTCTATATGCATCTAATGTCCTCTCTCACATCAAATACATAGTTCTACAATCTTTGTCATAGTGGCCCACTGACTTACAAAAGTTGCAATATGAACTCTTTGGGACTGTCTGGTATTTATGCATCATTGGGAAGTGATATGGATTGTGTCCTGGTTTCTTATAGATATCTCATGATATTCCTCCTCTTGGTAATGGATTTGGCATTCCTGATCCCATATACTACGTGAATGTTGGACATTCTTTCTTGTGGTGTCCTTTCGTCCTGCATGTGGTACACCAAACAACTTCTCCTTTGTCCTTGCTTTTGTTCTGGTTTAGCTGGAACGTTAAGTTCTTCAAATCCTCCTTCATTTATTCAATGGTTGGATCCCTCTGATGATATTGGTTTTCTTCCAGTTGCAGGGTTGCCTGCAGAGCCTCTGTCTATGTCTGAAACTTCTGTTGTCACAATGGGTGTTTCAGGTGTGGTAGCAGTGAATTGACGAACATATGCATGTGATGCATATCGATCATGATATATTTCAACTTACCTTTCATTCGCTTGAATCTCTGATCAATCTCCCATAGATATTCTCCTGGTTTATGTTTGATTTCTATCATCTCGTTCATGTACTGATCTTCTAAACTTGGCTTATAGAACTCATTTATCATCAATTTATTGATGTTTGCAATTGTTCAAGTTTTCCCTGGTGGATGTTTTGTAGCTAAACTCATATACCAATCTAGTGCATGATCCCTTAGCATGATCGCTAGATGTGCAAGTTTAGTATCTTCGTCTGTGATTTGTTTTTCTTCCCAAATCTTCTCACAGATAAGCAAATGTTTTTATGGGTCCTCTGATGCTTCTCCTTTGAATTCTTGTAACCTGATGGTGGGATCGTGTCCTACCATCCTGAATGATGAACTACTACCTCCACGCGATGTAGATACTTGACTAGTGCTTCCTAAACTGGCTCCTCCAGTTGTTGTTCCTTGTGTAGATGTACTTCCTGTTGTCTTTCTTCCCCCGAAATGTGGTTGTCTAAATGGTGGTGTTCTATTTGGTGTATTGGTCACACATGTGTTTATGGGTTCCACATTGACATTAATATGGATAGGCTTGTTGCCTTCTCTTCCCATATTGAACCTCTCATCTTCCTCTCATATGTTGCACACAGGATTTCCTCAATATTCTCCACATCTCAAAGATTCTCTACCTCTTCTTCATCACTTTCCAAGCCTTCCCTCGCAACTACGACTCTCTTCTTGGTATTCACCTTGTACTGGTAGGGTACTCCACTACGCATCTTTCTAGTTGTCTCTATGATTCGCTTGATCTGGTCATCATCCATCATGATTGGGTCCAAGGGTTCCTCCTTCTTTCCCTTATTCATTCCTCCTTCCATTTCTCCTCTTTCTGTCAGTGCCTCCCCCCTTCCCCCATGCATGTAGGGAAGTTTATTTGTTTGACTCCATTGTCATTACCCCTTTGTTATACAAAAAGATCTTAATAGAAGTATGCAATGATCTAATATATCTTCCTCGACGCCCATGTAGAAACTCTTGTTCCACTGCACTGTATGACTTCATTGTATCGACTACAAATTCTGTTATAAATCCTGCTACAATACTGTCAAGCCAAAATTCTATTGCACGGGTGAATTTGTTGTTCACCTGCTGTATCTTCTCAATCTGTACTAAGTTCCACTCTAAGTGTTGGATCTGGTTCGTTGTGTGGTTATCCTTCAACCTTAATATCCACTACTGCAATAAGTGTGAAAATCACAAAAAAAGACTTCATGCAAATCAGTAAACACGTATTTCTCAAGATATTTGCGGGGTGTTACTCTAGGTTTTTTGTTATATTTCTGTGCAAACTCCAACTCCTTTGGCTTCAACCAACTTTTGATCTATGCTTTTATGGTATTCCACGGTCTCAACATCCCCTTCTAGTGGCCCATTCTTTTCTCCTTCTCATCGTTTGTTTCAGTATTCTCTTGCGCTGTCTTCCGCAGATCTTACATATCTTTTAACATATCTTCAACAGATCCCATCTAACCAATCCTCTACTATTCCAACCAATGGAAATGAAACCATTTGTTGGTTATTATTCTTTTCTAATTTTTTATCCTTATCTTGAGAGACCCAGGGTTCATGTCTATTTGGGGTTCCAAAAAAACCTCTAAAAGTATCGTCCCTCCTGGTAAAATAGAAGGCAATGTAGCGCACAGAGTGCACTGCGTAGTCTAACCTGAGATAATCTTAATGGGTGGTTTGAATACTCATGTATTTTCAGCTGGGGATTAAGTGGGGATATGGAAAATGTGCGTTGAGAGTTCTATTTTAGCTTATTAACACAATAATTTGTCATTCACGATTATGCATAGAATATAATCAACTCATTCATTTAGCATCACAACAACTACTAAATACAATAAAGAAACACATGCATTCAATCACATAACACAGGTTTTACCATGGTTCACCCCCTCCTGGGCTATGTCCACAAATATCTGTCTCTCAAGCTCTCTTATTATAGTACTTCCAAAACTACAACATCGTGCGCTTTACAACTCTTCTCAGTCGGGTCGAGATCTATTGTGAGGCAGACTAGATCACACTAGGATCCTCAGCCTGCGATATAACCCTCAAGATCTACCCTACTTACTCCTCTCTAGCTCAACAACTTACAAAATTAGGTCGTATGGAAAAATATTACAACTAGCTATTGAAACATGACTCCTCCTCCCGACTCTTTATATCCCATCTAAATCTTGTCTCCCCTCTCTTCCCTAGCTCTACTCATTTTTCCCCTCTATGAAACCTAGGTATCTATATTTATATGTTTATGGATCACCAACCATTACAATGTATTGCAAAAACCCTAACCCTAACATCGTTATGTCTTCCATGCATGCGCATGTGCTACTCTTTCTTCCACATGTCACTTCCCTCATGCATGCCTTCTTTCCCAAAATAACCTTTCTTTCTGCTTTGGCCTTCTTCCAACACCTAGTCTCCTCTTGAATCAATTGGTCCATAATCTATCAAAACTTAGAACTATCTCTCATGTATATATCCCCTCAAAAAAAGGTTCACGAGACTTGGGAAGACCTCTCAACTCTACATTCACCAACTCAACATCATGTACTGTCATTCCAATGGCTACAAGTTGATCTCATATATGTGTAATGTTCATAATATAGTTCACAACCGTATCCTCACTGGAAATCTTGACAACTTGAATTTGTTGCTTCAAATGTAGAAAACTATTGTTCTTGTTTTGGTATAGACTCACCAAAGAATCATATGTTTCCTTGGAATATTTATTCTTAGCAATGTGCGGTATCAAGTGATCCTTTACAAATTCTAGCAACACCCTCTTGGCCTTCACTTCCTTCTTCTTGTGAGCTGTCAATTCCAGTGGATTAGTAGGACTTGCAACCACATATTCAACATACTCTTTGAGGTCATTCTCCTCCAATAGAAGAACACTTGTCTTCCATGCCCGGAAGTTTGTTTCCCCTTCTAACTTGTTCTCAATATTCAATGTGTTCACCATCTCCAAAATTTGATCTGATAATCCTCTGCTGAAATTGTCGTTTCCTTTAAATATGTCCTTCGATTTACACTGTTGATTATCATCCTGATAATATCTATCCTATCGGTTTCCTCCCTTAAGAGACTAGGCTCTCTCTTTCCTTCAAAGCCTCGACTATGATACCATGTTGATTTTCTAGCGGATTCAACCCTTAGTATTCACTAATACCATGTTTATCTTTTACCACTCTACTCAACACCTACCAGTTACCTTAAAAGAAAAATCACTTTATATATTAAAAGAACAGTTGAGTAATCGACTAAACATGCAGTGGAAACATAAACAAGGAAACCAAATCAATCATAGATAAACACCAATATTTTCAGGTATAAATCCATGGAGAAAACCCCGGGGGAAATCCAACCCAATGATTATTTTCTTAAGGTCAAATCAGGGCTCATGTAAGAAGGAAAATGGTCCAATGAGAGAATTATACACTGCAGACAAACTTGGCAACTCGTGTGTCATTGTACAACCCTGTACTGTCATGTTTCTCGAGGAATACACAATTCAACCCATTGCGAACCGTGTATATACATGACTATCTACATTTTGAATCATGTATCTATACAGAAGACCCATACGACAATCTTCATATGGTTTGATTCTTCCTTCTGGATTCTGTCCTTTGAAATCCACCTGCGGTTGCCTCTGCTCTCTCTCCTACTTGAAATCAACCTATCCAAGATATTGATTCACGTTCCTTTCTCATCCAACCCTATGATCAACATTTGGATGAAATATATTCACCCAAACTGCGAGATCTCCTCACTTTAGTGTAAGCAAAATTCCTTCTTTGCTCCTACACTCTTCACACTAGAAAAATTCCTTCTTTGTTATCTTTGACCTTGGTCTCTCACCAAAGTGACTTCATATCAAATTGTCTTCCTCTTTCTCCTATCCATTCTTTTATAATCATGAGTTACAATCCATTTCTAATATTCAGAGTGATCTATGATTGAGATTACTTCTCACACTCACTTAATATTTAAATTTACATGTTACATGCTATGCATGTTCCTTAAATAACTAAATTACTAATAAAATAACATTTACTTTAACTAATTCCCTTTAACTAAAGTAAGCTCACACTAATATTTAGACAACTTCCACATGCTAGAAAGAAGCAAATGCGGAAGTACCTGTCCTATGCTACCACAAACATCAATAGTGCTCACAGGTAGAATTCGCTGTGGCGATAGTTGCTCACAAGTTCGCCCAATTCTAGCCTAATTTTTTATAGATGGTACTTAAGTTACCTAAGGACATCACCCCAGTTTTGTCAGTTGATAGGGTTTCACTTGTCACTGATGCCTAGACACAGGTAGCAGGGAAGACTAACCATCTCCAGCAACAGTTACAGGCCATTTGTCTCAAAGAGAAAGAGAAGACGAAGGAAATGATAGAGAAGATCAACACGGTTCTGGCGGAAGGTCACACTATCCAATCATCCCTTCATCATAGGGCCAATGAGTGCAACAAACTCTTCGACATGGTTAATTATTGGGTTGGTATTTTAGAATGCCGGAACAACCTAGTAGAGGAACTCAGGGCACATATTAAGCAGATGAACCAAGAGGCCCAAACACTCAATGATACCATTCCGTAGAAGGTCAACTCCACAAATATCAAGGAAATTGCAATGATACCATTCCGTAGAAGGTCAACTCCACAAATATCAAGGAAATTGGCAAACTACTTTACAAGTTGGCACAGGGGAAGACCTGTGGTTCAACGCTACAACAACACACCAACAACACCTCTAATCCATCGGCCCTTTCGCAAACAAATGCCAAGGCATGAAGTCTCACCAAGTAGAGGCAGGGTAGTTAACGTGCTGTTATCTCTAATATTGGCTCATTTACCCTTAATTGGGGCATAATATATTATAATGTTATTTACTATGCTCATTTATTCCATTAGTTGTAATTATACATCCTAGTCTCCTATATATACCAAGGAGATACTTTACTTGGAATCATCTTGTACTTGAACATTTGGCAGTAAAGGAGGCTTCCCCCTTGAGGAGGCTTATTATCCAAAATTATCTTTCTGGCTACAGTACTCTTATGCCTTTCTATGCCATTATATTTGGTTCTTAAAATATGGATTCATAGCTCAAGGTCTTGGGGTCACCGTACATATGGAGACACCTTGGATTTTTCACCATAACTATTTTTCTACAACGTTTTAGAAGGAACGGCTTGAATCATATTTAGAAGACTGCTGTAAGGTACTGGGGTTGATATTTCAGCTCCTGAGGCCTTATTTTCGGAGATACAACCTTATAATAAGATAGGGTTCTGGAATCATCCTAACTCGAAATACTGTAAAATTTTCTGCTATAAACCATTTTCTGCACGTTTTAATTCTCGAATCATATTATTCAATGATACAGGTATCCTCGTGGTAAAAACTTTCATTTCTAGGTCATCTTGAATTTGTAGATACACCCCTATGTAAGATATGGTATCTGACCAGTCCCATTGACTAGTCTCAAGAAGGTGTTCTGTGTAAAACAATCATAACTTCTTCCTCTAGAGTATCCAAAATGGAGTGGGACTAGTTTCACTGGATCACATTCTTTAGTATTTTGTAAGGAGTTTCAGAATTTTATATCACTATTTTGTGCGGGCACGCTATACAAGTGAGGTCCCATGGAAAGACCAAAAAGTGGCAAATTGTGGGGAAGTTACCAAACTTAATTCTTGGCACAATTTGACTGACTCCATGCCATTGGCAGTAGAATAAATATCGAGAAATACATGTACAAATTTCTATACCCTGGCACAAACTTGGGAGATACAACCATCAAAGATTGCCTAGCAACCACCTCTAAAAATCAAGGGTTCAAAAGTGATACTTGGGCTTCAACATGCCACCCAAAAGGAACTTCTACACCAAATATTCTACAACTCTACTTGGACTCTGATGAAGGTGAAGAAATGAATAGATATAAACGGATTTAATAAAAAGGAAGATGAAAATAAAAGATGAAAATACAAGAGGATGGAAGCTGTTGGAGGCAAAGATGGATGGTTTAAAAAGAGGAGATCAAGGAAGTATTGGAAAATTTCCATAACAGAGAAGACACCAAAAGTGAAACGCATCCCATGAACGGCTATGATGAGGACACAAGGGAAGGTGGAATCCAAGAATGGAGAAACTCCAACTTTGGGCTGAAGACCAACCACGCTCCCACATCGAGCATATGAGAAAGTTTGATGGAAAGGACCCAATCACATGGATACTCTTAGATGGAGTACCCTTGATCTTACATAATGTGCCACATACACAAAAGGTACAAATTGCTTCTTTATATTTAGAACCTAATCAATTGGTATGGTATCAATGTCTTTGTTCTCAAAAATCACCTGGGCTACCTGGACAATTTTCATGGAAGAAAATGATAGCACACTATGAGGGATAAGGAGTACACTTTAGCCACTGATAAATCTCTAAGCAAGTGTTTGAAGCCATCGAAGCACATTGAGAACTTCCAAAGATTGGAATATAAAGGTAAATCATATTCCGTGATGAGCACTTGATTGATGTATTCATAGGAATCCAAAAGGATAGTATCTAACATGAGGTTCGCCTCTCTTTGGGAACTCCAAATCATTGATGAAATGCATTTAAGGTGGCAAGAAATAATAAAAGTAAAATATGGCTATGGTTACTAGAAGGACCAATCCTAACATATATAGAGGGAACAATGCCCTTCTTCTAAAACACTCAACCTACAAGGTTGAGACCTCAACAATTGAAGGAAAGAAAGCAGTGCTATTGTCTTTAATTGTGACAGTAAGTATAGTAAGGGACATAAGTGCATGGTGAAGAAATTATTCTACATAGATTGTGAAGAGGAAGAAGAAGAAGAACAAGAACCATCTCAAGATGAAAATATAGGAATCAATTTCATCAAGAGTTGACTCCCAACATCGTAATGGTCATCGGAATTAGCACCTCAAACCCTCAAGATCAAGGATACATCAAAAATAAAAAGGTAATAGTCCCAATTGATTCTCAAGCTAGCATTCATAATTTCATTCACTATAAAATTATCCAAAGCTCTCAATTACTTTGTATATCCAAATACCAACGCTTCAAGTAATGATTGGCAGATGGAGGAACTATCAATTGCTCAGAAATGCACAAGACTCAATCTTTACCTATGGGGAATATGTAATGAAATAGTCCAATTTCACCCATGGGTGGTATATGCCTAGGGAACCAACAAGCTACAAATCATTAGGAACAATGGCTTTTAATTTTCGAACTTTTCATGAAATTTTCTAATAGCTGAAAAGAAATTGAGTTAAGAGGTATCATAGGAAACCCGGTATAAGGGGATAAGATCTAATGGAATGACAAAATTATTGAAAAGGGGCATCATGGCATTATTGCAAAATCCATGCTCACTAGATGTTCAAACATCTAAGCTTATCTATTCCTCAAAGATCTCCAAGGGATCATTGATAAGCATTCCAAAGCATTTGAAGATTTCCCCAAGTTATCTCGACCTACTCAAAATCAAGACCATGAAATTCACCTAATTCCTCGAGAGTGTTCTCCCAACATCATGCCTTATAGATACCCTTGTTCCTAGAAGAGAGAAATTGAGTTTACATGGTTGAAGAAATGTTAGAGGTCGGCATTATTAGACCTAGCCAAAGTTCTTACTCTATACCTGTGGTAATGGTATTTCAAGAAAGATAGCTCATGGCATATGTGTTCCAGATTATAGAGAGCTCAACAAGATCACTATTAAAGATGTAATTTCCATTCCTCGGCCATTGATGAATTTCTAGATGAACTACATGGAGAAATCTATTTCACAAAATTGATCTTCATCTGCGATATCATCATATCGTGAATGAAGGAAGAAGATATCCCAAAACAACATTCCCAACTCATACAGCTATTATGAATTTTGGTCATGTCTTTGGCCTTACAATGCACCTTCCACATTCCTGTTGGGCTGAGGGAATTCCATTTTCAAGCCCCTTCCTTCAAAAATGTTAGTATTTTTGGATGATATACTAATATATAATAAGTCTTGGGAGGATCATGTATGGCTACAAGTTGACAAGGTGCTACAACCACTAAAAGAGAGTTAAATAACTATATGCCAAACCATCCAAATGTTCTCTTTGAGTAAAGGAGGTAGAGTATTTTGGGTCATATTGTATCTCATGAAGGTGTCAAGGTAGACCCTAACAATATTAAGGCCATGATGGACTGGCCGCATTCCCAAAACATTGAAGAATCTTAGAGGCCTTTTGGGTTTGACAAGCTACTACTACAAGTTTGTTTGGAACTATGAAAATGCATCCTTCTAAGTAAGTGTCATTAAAGGTGTTTCTAACTAAGAAGGATGCATTTTCATGGACTCTAGAGGAAACTAAATCTTGAACAACTTTAAAAGAGGTGATGTGAAAAGATTCTGTCTTGACCACCCACTCTCACAAAAACCTTTATTGTGGAATGTGATGCCTTGGGAAATGGAATTGGTGGGTTGTCCTAATGCAAGAAGGGAAGGCCCTTCTTTGAAAGTTGACCACTCAACGGAAAGGACTTACAAAAAACCCATTTATGAGAAGGGAAAAAGATGGAAATACTCACATGCATTGAAGAAATGGAAGGCCCTTACCTAATAGGTAGGCACCTCCAAGGTCAAAAAATCATGATAGTCTTAAATACTTTGAACAAAGATTATCTTTAGAAGAAAAAAAAAAAAAAAAAAAAAAAAAAAAAAAAAAAAAAAAAAAAAAAAAAAAAAAAAAAAAAAATGGGAAGAAAAATGTTGTGGCGTATGCACTCTCAAGAAAAGACGAAGATGTTGAGGCCTTTCTTTGTTCTATCTCGATCATCCAACCCGACATAATAATAGATAGAAGCAAGGGATGAATGGAAGAATGATGAAAAAGTGTGGACTCTCATTCAAAGGTTGCAACAGGATTCTAGTGCATTAGATACATTTACATGGAAAAATGATTCACTATGGTACAAAGATCGCTTATATTTATGTAAGAAATCCCAACTCAAACAAAAGGTACTATTGGAATTTCACACCTCTCTAGTAGGAGGGCACTCAGGATTTTTGAAAACCTATCATAGAGCAAGAAGGATTTTTTTTGGGATGGCCTTAAAACTGATGTTCAAAGGTTTGTGGAAAAATGTTTGGTTTTCCAACAAAATAAGGTGGAAACAATTAAGACCCCAGGTCTTTTACAACCATTATCCATCCCAAGTTAGCGCTGGGAGGAGGTTTCCATGGATTTCATCATAGGGTTACTAAAGTCTGAAGGAAAGACTATCATCATGGTGATTGTTGATAGACTGACCAAGTATGCACACTTTTGTGCACTCTCTCATCCCTTCAAAGTTAGGACATTTTCCACCGCATTCATGGAGACAGTTCAAAAGCTACATGGCAGCACAAATATTATTGTAAGTGACAGAGATCCCATCTTCATTGGACATTTTTGGACATAATTATTTTCTTGTTTGGGTACTCAATTGGCTCATAGCTCATCCTATCATCCTCAATTTGATGGACAAACCAATCTGGGACACAGATATGTGATTATAATACTTAACATAGCACTTAGCATCAATAGTTCATCAATATTGAACCAATAACTACTGCGCAGATAGAACATAGCATCACATCATTCACACTGACCTAATGTAATTAATCACTTAGCACAAACAAATGGATCAGATCTAGTAGAAGAAATCACTAAGCACATTCATAGAAGTCAGATCTAACATTCATAGCACAAAGCATAAGAAGATCTATCTATCTATATCAAAGCACTTAGCTAGAGAGTCATAGACACATTAAGATAAGCATAAAGCATAACAACATAGTATTTATGTGGTTCACCCCCACCCTAGGGCTACATCCACCAACTCTTCTTTATTGTCTTTAGTCAATCGGTTACAAGCACAGAGCCTCAAAATACATACTCCACACAGGACAAAAGATTTGCACAGCTCGTTAGATCCTTCTTCCTTGCGTTCCAACACTAAGACTTCCACAGTCTTGCTACAATGACTTGCACTTAACTCTACAATTTTCACACAGTATGCACAAAGCCTTACAAGTCCTGATCACACAAATCCAAATCTTGGCACTTAGCCTACTTGCCTACTAACATCACATAGATGCATGACTACTTCTATCTAGCATAAGCACCTATTTATATATTAAAAAATAGGCCTAAACATGGGTAAACCCATGGGCCGACATCCCATTCCCGTTACATATTCCCACGTCCCAAAAAGGACCCAAAAAAGGGGTCGAGATCCCACGATCTCTGGTTCAACTTGCGCTCCTCCTTTGACAGACTGTCGATGTCCAAAATAGGTCAACATGACCAAGAATCTCCCAAAGCTTGGTCAAGGGCCAACAGGCCCCCAACACTCACCTGTGACTCATCCCGAGTCACTTTGGTCTGACTAGTTCTACCTCGAACACCTCAATCTTGGCTCGAGTTGCTTCGACCTGTTGTTTTGCTATGACGTCTTGCTCAACGAAATCATGTATTACTACATCATTCACTGGCCCTTCTAGGCATTGTTCTGCTGCATTAACAACTTATTCTAGCTATGCTCCTCGACTCTCGACCTCTGTGAACAACTGATAGGCCTTATATTGCATAGGTTGGAGCCGTTGAGTTATTTCTATAACTTTGCTTTGATCGTATGGATCTGTTGCTGGACGGTTCACTCCTCTTGAGATCGCTTCATTCTTTCTACAACTAACAGGGCCTTCAGCTGCACCTGTAGTATCTCTGTGTGTTGTTTTACATCCTAGAATTGTGACTCCAGTGCCTGCAATTCTGAGTTCTCGGTGAGCTTCTCATACGTTTATGCACCGTGGTTACTCAGTTGCTTGCACTCCCTAGCAAGAGCCTTCAGTCTCTCAACTGTGCTCCTAGCGGTTGTTTCCCTTTGATCTCTTACATCTTGAGGGGTCTCGGGTACTATGGGTAGCTCCAAATCTGCTATGCGTTGTTGTAGTTGTTGGATCACTTGTTCAAGTTGTACTATTTTCTATGGAATTCTCTCTTCGGCCTTACTTCTACGAATTTCACAGAGTGAAGCGCTCTATTGAACATTTCTTTTACTTCGAGTTTCTTTGTGAGCAACTGTTCCTTTTCTTTCTGCAGTTGGGATTTTTCTTCATCGAACTTTGCCTAGAGATCAATCTTCTCCCGTTCTGCAGTACTATGTTTCTCTAAAAGGAATCCTTGTACTTGTGTCAAAGCCTGGGTGGCTTGCATTGTTTCTTCCTATTCTCGTTGAAGGCGAGCTTCGACTGTCTCAACGATTCAGTGGAGTTGAGCTAGCTCATCTCCTATTTCTGGTGTTCCTGTTGACAGAGGCGCAGTGGGGACTGTGCGGCTGGACTGTAGTGCTTGTTGTACTCCTTGGAGCTCAATCTTGATTCTATTGTACATCGCTTCCTTCTTAGCCTCTTGTTTTTCTTCTATCTCCATAGAATCATCATTCAGGGCCGCTATAATGAAATCAAAGTCATATGAGGTGAGGATAGTCTGCATCCTTGTCATAGACGCTTTCAATTTCTTCCAGGAGGAAGGCTTCGAGGGGGAAACCTTCCTTTTCTTTGAGGGGTTCTCCTCATATCTAGGTGGTGTAACCTCACCTTTCTTCTTTTCAACTTATGCACCATCTATCTCTCCACCATCACCTCCTTGCTCTGGTGAGATGGGATAAGTCTTCGCAGATGCACTGTATAAATCCTGAACCTCTTCAGTTTTCTTCGTCCTGCTAGGTCCAGGTGTATCCTGCGTAGTTTCTAGATTGTCTATATCGGATATCTCTGTAGGGTCTGTTGGAATGAGGAGGTCCGTTGACCAGTCCTTGGTGATCTCCTCCAAGTCCTCCTCCATTATCTTGTAGTAGGACTGAAGTTACTTCTTGTTCTCATTAGCACACGTGATGATATAAATAGGTAAATCAACAATGGGTCGCTTGCAACGGGTATGAGGTCTTTATTAACTTGGTTCTATCCGTTATCGCATGGTCTCAACAGTTGGATGGTGAGTTTCCTGGGGATAAATGGATTTCTATCCATTCAGAGCATTGATATAACAATTATAACATTCCCCAATGGCTGTATCGCTTTGTCATGGCAAAGTTCCATGTGTCTCTGTTCTGATATCCCGACGAACCTCCAATTTTGCAAATTTTCCTTCTGTGAGGTTCCCTTTGGAACGTTTTGTAACTTTTCAATCTTATCCCTCTTCTTACTTAGATTTCTAGCCTTCTTTCCAGTGAGCTTCATCTCAGTATTCCTTATTCCATTCTAATTCTTATCTTCTCTTAACATAGCTACTTCATGTTGTTGAAATTCTTTCCTAAGATTCAAGGGTGATACTTATTCTTTGTCTGGGATTTAAGTACTTCAGTCTTCTGTGAGTCCTCTAATGTTCTTCCAGATTTGACATCTGGGCCTCTTGTGTTAAATAGCTTCGATCTATTCTCCTGTTCTGCAATCAAGTGTGTGATCCTTCTGGTCATGAAATCTTTTAACTCTTGTTTCTTCTTTTCCAAAAAATCTTCTTCTTCCTTTCATCTGGTTTGATCTCTATCAATCCAAGGTTTCCCTAGTAACATGGTAAATGGGGCACTATCTTCAATAAATTTAATAATCTCAAAATCTTCTTCTATCGAAGTTCCACTAACGTTCATAGGTATGTGAGCGATATTCCCACATAAGTTTATCAGCTTTCCTCTAAATAGTACTATTCCTCCTAATGAAGGGATCATAGCAAGCTTCCCTATGGCTTCCCAAGTTCTTTATGTCATGATATTCACCTATGTTTCTTCATCTAGAACACAGTCAATGTCGAAGTATCCTATTCTTACTTCAATGCATTCTTTTCCCTTGAAGATCTCTGATAGTCTGACATGTCGATGGTCATTCAGGGTTTCGTTTATTTGCAACAATACTTTCTCTGATTCTTCTTGGGATTCCACCATTTTTGGATCTGCCTTAGGGTTTTCTTTATTCAGGTTCATTTATTCCAGCATAGCAATCATTATAGGGAAATCCAACACTTCATGGTCCATAGCTTTACAACAAAGACACCTAGGCATTTTCCCAAGGAATTCCTTAGCAAGATGTCCCAGTATTCTACAACTATAACAAAGGGTTAATCCTCTCTTTATTTTAAATTATCCCTAGCCTTTCCGGTACTGTGCATTAGGATCATGGTAGCTAACCTACAAAAAATTATTTCTAGGATCCTGCATCCATTTGTTAGTCCAAACATTCTTTCTATGCATAGGTGTAACATATCTTTCACTGTTCTTATCAGATCTACTCATATCAAGACTTCTCTCATCTATTAGTGCCCTCGTTTTCAAGCTAGGACAAAACCTACCAAACATACCTAGATCCATACTTTAGAAACAAAAATTTCCACTTATCTTACTTCTACAGAGAACGAAGCTTTCAGATCTAAAACTTTTCACCATTCTTACCTTTATCAGAGCACAGAGCTTGCATATCTTACCTCTTTTAATTAGAAATTGCCACTTTTACCTTTCTTAGAGCACAAAATCTTTCAGATCTTGCTTCTCTCCTTCAGATCAACTTCTTTTCTTCATATCGAGATTATTTATTTTAGCACAGATCTTTATAAATCAAGTAGAATATTGCACGATAGATCTATGCACAGAGCTTCTTCTTTCTCAGTTCCTAGCAATCACATCTTCAGGTCCTGGAAACAGAACCATTTTCTAGCACAGGGGAAAACCTAGGGTTCAACGCTAAAAAAATGCACCGACAAAACCCTAACTACCGACCCTTTCGCAACACCTGCGAAGCAGATGAATTCTCAACCGAGGTAGAGGCAGGGGTGGTTGTAAGACTTAGGTGCCTGCAAGCTTAGCTGGGACATAGATATGTGATTATAATACTTAAAAGATGACTTAGCATCAATAGTTCATCAATATTCAACCAATAACTACTGCACAGATAGAACAGAGCATCACATCATTCGTATTGATCTAATGTAATTAAGCACTTAGCACAAAAGGATGGATCAGATCTAGAAAAAGCAAGCATTGAGCACATTCATAGAAGTCAGATCTAACATTCATAGCACAAAGAATAAGCAAATCTATCTATCTATATCAAAGCACTTAGCTAGAGAGTCATAAACACATTAAGATAAGCACAAATCATAACAACATAGTATTTACGTGGTTCACCCCCACCCTGGGGCTATGTCCACCAACTCGTCTTCTTTATTGTCTTCAGTCAATCGGTTACAAGCACAGAGCCTCAAAACCCTTACTTCGCACAGGACATAAGATCTGTGTAGCTCGTTAGATCCTTCTTTCTTGCGTTCCAACACTAAGCCTTCCACAGTCTTGCTACAATGAGTTTCACTTAACTCTGCAAGTTTCACACAATATGCACAAAGCCTTACAAGTCTTGATCACACAGATCCAAATCTTGGAACTTAGCCTACTTGCCTACTAACATCACATAGATGCATGACTACTTCTATCTAGCCTAAGAACCTATTTATATATTACAAAATAGGCCTAAACATGGGTAAACCCACGGACCGACATCCTATTCCCGTTACATATTTCCACATCCCAAAAAGGACCCAAAAAGGGGCCAAGATCCCGCGATCTCTTCTTCATCTTGCACTCCTCCTTCGACAGGTTGTCGAAGTCCAAAATAGGTCAACATGACCAAGAATCTCCCAAAGCTTGGTCAAAGGAAAACAATGCATTGTATGAGGCCAATTGGTCTATGAAGAATAAACTCAGGGATTTCAAGCCCATTGTTCATAACACTTATATTGAGTTGCAACAGATGGATTAAATTTCATAGATTGAGTGGCATACGTTGATTTCCATCATGCCTATGGCACCTAATTTTCTAGTTGCACAGGAGTTTGTTGTCGGAGACTCCATTCTGGTGAGGAAGTGGCAGAACAAGGTTGATAATTATGATAACTTTCGACATAAAGCTGCGCAAGTTGTCCCAGAGTTGGTACCTTCATTTGAAGGAAACTCAAGCAAGGGGGTAGAGAGTTGAATTGGAACGAGTCAATGGTTATGGTTGGGGCTTATTGGGTCCTTTGTTTTTGGGAAAGCCAATTTTTTTGCAATAGTGTTATAGAATTTTTTTCCACATTATGTGCATCATGCTTTGGTGGCCTTCCCTTTCCCTCTGTAGAGTCAATTACTCCATTTTTCTAAATCCAAAAGTCAAAAATTCACTTTTTTGTGCATATCCATGGGCTACAGTTAGACAACTTGTGTATACATAGGTTGCTCCATTACAACCCTTGTAAATTGGGTTTTGTGCTCAAAATTAAAAGATATTTTGGGTTTTCCATGCCAAGTCATGAGAACCATACCCTTTGGCCTTTCATATACTGTAAACACTCTGATTCGACCCTTCATTTCCCTTTGAAAGCTATAAATTGAGCCATATACAAACCTTGAAGGAGGACAAAAAGTGGAGAGCGAATACATTCTGGAGAAATTTCACCCCATATTGAGTCTACATCCCTTTGTACTTTAAGTCTTAACTTCTTTTGTGTTCATCCCCCAAGCTCTTCCTATTTTCTAAAGGAGGAACCCAATTACTCCTATAACTATGGTGACCTTAGTTATTGAGCTAAGGACTTCTAAGAGTTGTTGTCCTTCTGTTCTCGAAAGGTCAGTCCTCTAGATGTATCAAACGCACGCACAAGTAGTCGGGAACGATAGAATAATTTGAAAGTTAAACTAAAATGTTTCAAATGCTCTAACTATGACATAGACTACTAAACACATTTTGATGTCACGTCTTATGTTTTACATACCATTTTTGGTTATATTAATAATGATTTTGATATCGTATCTTACATTTACAAACCATTTTTGGTCATGATTGTGATTTATTGATCTCTAGAATCTTTTAAATCGTAGCCAAATTTGGAGGAGATTTATCCATACACGCAAATCCATAACGACAAGGCAAGATTAGTATAATGTGATGTGACCTCCTCAACATAATTATTGTCCCATTAATCTAAGATTGGATGTTTTACTTTCTATGGCTTCTCTCAGCCCATACACTTTTCACAACACGAAAAAAAGTCTTAACCTCAAACCATTTGAGAAATATGACTAGAGGGGTGGGGCCAACTACCCACTAAATATCCTCTAGTGGGTATCTAATCCCTTTCACCATTACAACTTCCTTTCCCAAAAGTGGGTCAATATAATATTTGTAAATGATGTGTTGTTGCATTGTTACGAAGTCATGTCCCTTGATATTGCTTATGTCTTAGGTAAATGGCCTCAAATGAATGTGCTCACAACTTAAAATATCACCAAACCCTACCAAATTATATGATTGCTAGTGAATCAGATTTAGCATATTCTTGTTGAGCTTTTGTGTCTCCTGTTGTTGTGGAAAATCCCCCCCTACAGAAGGGTTGAGTTCTCCTTAGCTAGGTTTTCTTCAACTAATAAAGTTCAAAAAAATGGTACCTAACATTCCTAAATTCCATCCATTCATACATGAAATGAGAGAGAAAAGGAGAAGGAGAGATAAGTACATGTCTACGTCGATTTTCCTTTCTTCTCCTCATCGCTCTGAAGTTGGATTCAAGCCAGCTCAAAATGTAGTCTACCTGCAAAATAATAAGACTACCCTCCTCTTCTACTAGTTGCAACAAGTTAGGTAAATACTATCATAATCAAGTTACACTCATTCAATTATGAATTCAAACAACAATGGAAATGAGGAAATAGGCCAAGTTAATATATATAAGAAACAATGGAACTTACAATGGGCTGCAAGCTTCCTCCATGCTTCTCCTTTCCATCCCCTTATGATCTGGATTATTTTCGGCACGAAATGAGAGCAAAGATATAATAAATAAATTTACAGAGATATATCAGATATCCAATAATATAACATATATTTATCATATAGATAACCATAAACATAGAGATACAATAATACACAATTTCTATTAATGATTGAAATGTACAAAACTGTAGAAATACAGAGTGAAAGACTCGCTAGAATGGTGGCAACTTATCTTTGAGAAGATATGTGATGACTAAACTCATTCACAAGAAGATGATTGTTACAATGAGGCTCCAAAGGCCCTTTAACATAAAAAAAAAATCCAAAACCCTAACCCTGGAAGATGAAAAGGCAACAGTTTTGTGGACCCCATTTTGGGTAGTTTGGTGTATCAAATTCACCGTGTGCATAACTTTGGCATACGATCTCCATTTGGGGTGCAAGATAGCTCGTTGGAAAGGTATTGATGAGGATATTCATTTTGGGGAATCAATCAAAGACTTTGGCTATCATTAAGGTTCCCAATCGCGAAAAAACAACATTTAGGCATTCAAAATGGCCTCGTAAGTTTAGGACTCGATAAACTGCTAAAAATAGTAAATTGCCAATCAATTGTTTTGAGCTAGTTGGAATAGGTGGGTGGCCGCCAATATCCACCTGGATAAATCCTCCCTCCTTTGGAAGCAATGGTCTCCATTGCGTTGAGTTCCCGGGGGAGAGGGAAAAGCGTTTGTTGAATCTGAATCTTGGTGAGTTGTTTGCCTTGTTGGAGAAGTTGTGTTGCTTAGCTTGTTGAAGGTTGTCACAAGCCCATTCCTAGTAGGGTTGAATCTGTTCAACCAACCTGTTGTATCTTGGCTTGATTGGGCAGTGTGTAGGCACCCTTTTCGATGAAGAAACAATAACTTCTTTATCTTCTGCAATCTTCTTCTGTTGGATAGAAAGGTCTTGGGCCAAGGCTGCAATGGTTATAATATCTTTCTGTTCACCTTTTGAATAGATTGTGAAGAGGCTGAATGTTGCAGTATGAGAGATTACCTTGCGGCACTGTTTTGGTGGTACAATAGTCGGAACTACCTCTGGTATCATGTAGAGATGACCCCCTAGAGTAAAAATGACACTACAGGATCAAGGCTCATAAATAACATGGCACTTCCACATATATGGTTGGCCCAAACGAACATCACAGACATCCAATGGAGAAAAATCACATAATACCTCATCCTTGAAGGGCTGGATGTCATATGACAATCGACATTGTTGGATGACACAGAGATCTCATCCCTCATGAAGCCACCCGATGTTGTATGACTATAGGTGTGGAGTTGTCAACAATCCAAATTGTTTGATGACCTCTGCTGATATGAGGTTCTTCTGGATTTCGATATCAACAATAAAATGCAGTGGGGTCTCCTTCACCCACATTTGTGAATGAAAAATTCACTCCCCTTATTCATGATCTTTTGGTTCTTCTGGTTGAATTATTGTGGTCGCGATATAGCAGGGGGGTCTGCGTCGATGATCTTTCTTCTCCCATTATTTTATGAATTAGATTTTGATTCAAGGTTCAAATCTTTTTCTTTGATCTCAGTCACAAATTATTATTTTGAGAGACATCCATCAATGTTGTGATAGGGTCTTTTATGGAAATCACACCACTTTCTAGTGTCCTTCTTCGTCTTTTCGTTACCCTTCTTTTCCTGTGGGTTGGACTGGTTTTCTAGAGGTTGGTTGTTAGGGTCGTCTTTACCATACTTTGTTTGTTGCATATTTTCATACCCAAACTCTCGTTTGTTCTGGTGCCTAAATTTATGCTCTATTTTGACATCATATCGATAGGAAACTCACAATGATGAGATGTCCAGAAAATCCATTTCGGTTTGGATGTACCTATGAAGCCCCACAGTATTTCAGAATCAGATGTTTCTCAGAGTCTTTGATAGCCATCTTGGTGTACAAGGTATGAAAATTATTTGTGAACTATGGCACTGTTTGGCCCCTCTCTTTTCGTAGTGTGGTCCATTTCATGTATTGGTCGTCATAGTTACCAATAGGGTAATATTATTCCTTGACCGCATCCACAAAAAAATCCCAAGTGGGTTCGACCCCATATATTCTAGACTCCTTTGTGGATATTTTCTCCCAGTACGTTTCCCACCAATGTTTGACATAGGGGAGAGGCTTAAGGAGTGCGAAGGTGATATTTTCCCTATTAGAAAAATTGTGAATAGAGAAACAACCTTCTAGCAGATTTAACCATTTTCTAGGGAATCCGCATCTATCTGACCTTCAAATATGAGAATAAAAAAATTAAATTGTACCTTGAAAGGAGAGGCGCCTCCAAATTGGTCACTTTATGAAGACATGCTTGTTGTTATCTGCAGGCGTTGAAGGATGTGGGGAAAATTCTCCATCATTTCGTCTCTCTGTCATGTGAAAGCTTTCTCCAGCTTGCTCAAGCAACATATTAATAGAATCTTCTGCTCTGTCATCTTTCTTTTCTTCTGCCATGGAGGGTTTCTTAGGAGTGCAAGAGCAATTTTCATCAAGAGAGACAAGCTCAAGACCCAACTTGCTATACTCGAACCGCGTTGGGGACATGCACTGAAAAATGATCAAAAGCATCTTGTTTTGATACCACTGATCCAGATTATTTTCGGCACAAAATGAGAGTGGAGATATAATAAAGAAATGTACAGAGATATATCAAA
>SNQJ01S0080145.1:7469-35672 GCA_010110895.2 Picea sitchensis | reverse complement strand
GAATCTTGATACTACATTTATTGTGCATTCCATAGATCATATGAACACCTTATACCTCCCTATCCATACTTATGTCTCCTCCATGTAATAAAATAATGATTGGCAATCAAATAAGTGAAAGTATGAATCACATTAAAATAAACATGTTACGACCCATCATCATCATACATACATACATAACCATAAGACAAATGTTAATATATATCCATATGTCCAAAAAAACATATCCAATATGTTAAAAATTAGTAAATGTGCTACCCTATAAATCCATGAACTATCCTCAAATAAAATACATAATTAAATAAGTCACTAAGGTGGTTGTGCTGCAATCAGTCCAAAATGGGAAGAGTAGGATGGACATGCAGTAGGATGCAAAAGGGTAAATGAAATCACCATCCTCATGCCATATCTGAACACATGAGTAGAACATGAATACTACCCATGACACAGAGGGTTAGTAGCAAACTCAGTAGTAGCAGGAATATCAATGGAGTGTGCAATAGTATGAGATACAATGGGATCTTGGGGAGGACCCTAAAGACACATTGGTGTTGTTATTTTATCCATATTTGTTTTCCTGTTCCTATAACCATAGGCTCATAGACATGTGTTTTATCATATTTATTATCATGGATATGGATTGGGGAATTTGAGTTAGAAGAGATAACCCCAAAAACATTAGGAACATCTAGTTCAGGGTTAGGGATATCCCATCCCATGGTAACAAAAAAGGGGGGTATAGAGCAGGAATTCATCCACATTATGTAGGTAGGGAAACTAGATTCATTTTAGAAATGATTGGATGTGTCCATAAATTAGGAGGGAAAGGTAATAAGGGTGGTTGTACACTAGGATATCCTAAATACAAATGTTTCATCTACACCAATTATGAAAACTCATTAGAATATACATCAAAGTGTACTGGAAATTGTATCATATTCCTTCAAATATCCCTCCAAACATACCCATGTTGGTTGTGGAGCCTAATTATCTTCTTGATTCAGAGGTCTTTGTTTTCATCCATGTTTATACCCCATGAAAACTTTACACCCCAGAAGAATGTAAAATCCTCCACGCGGGGAAGTGTAGGGGGGCTTGCCCCCCCCTGTGGGGTACGGGGGTAAGAGGGTCCCCGACATGGGTTCAGGGGCAAATCCCCCGCAAGAAAAATTCCATGTAAATTTATATTGTAATTTCATAGTAAATCTGGACCGTTCATTATAAGGTCATAGATCTGATGATAAAAGTTATGTTAGGGTGTTTTTTCCCTATAAGACAATCCTCTTTTATGAGGGAATGTATTGCAATTATGTATCATTGTGAATATTGTATTCTGAGAGAGGAGATTGTGAGAGAAAGAAGAGGAAGTTATGACGGGTGTGTTGTATGTTGTATCCCTTCATTTTTTGGATAATAATAAATGGAAGGACCTGACAATTTATTTGGTGGATGTAGCCCACACTAGGGGAACCATGTATATCTGTGTCTCTATTGTATTGTGTATCTTATGTGTTTTATTTCTGCATTTATAACACCTCAATCCTATGGGCTTATCCTCTCTAGGGGCTTCACGAACCATGGCTCCAAAGACTCATCCAGGATCAATATGAATGCAAATAAAACTTTAAATCAGACACATAATATTACTATTATGAATGGTTCATGAAACTTGAGCTACAATATATACAAAAAACAAGAACATCAAGATCAATGCTACATTGGCTATGAAATAGCCAAACCTAGAAAAACAAGTGAGGAGGCATCATGCTTAGTTTTTGAATCAAAGGAGGGGACGAAAATAATATTCATGTAATATGAAGATATAAGGGTTGGACCAATATGATTTCAATGACCAAGAGCAAGCATGAGGTAACTTATACAAAGATTTTATGGTAGGGGGTCAAATGACCAGTAACATAACAACATGCAAATTGAACCATGTAGTAGGAGGGTGGTTTGGAATTAAGTTGAATACTACCAAAATTAGATGAAAATGAAGTGTAGGGATAGATCTATGAAAAGAATTACCAAAATGACATGGACATAAGGATGAGGCTAATTTGTATATGTATTGATGAGGATGAGATAACTAACATCAAAACATAGCCATGACTATTTCGATAGAGGGGGTCGACATGCAACAAGTACTCCATAAGATAGAACCTAATAAACTAGCACATAGGTATGGGTCATGCTTAGATCCCTATGGATTTTTTTTTAATATAGGCATATAATAGGATCAAAACTAAGCATGGGGATGAAAATAGGACCAATTGTCTTGAGAGACAAAACAATAGAGTCAATAGATCTCTACTCAATTGAAGGAGGTGTTGGGAGGACCTATTTTCTTTTAGGAGGTGCATCTTATATCTTGCAATAGAAATCATGTGCTCAAAGGAATATTCACAACAAGGTTAGAACAAATCAAAACAATAGATAATGAAACATGACCCGGGTATCATTTACAAGACAAGAAGGTTGTATACAAAATAGAAAACTAGTCTTGAACTAATTAAATAAATATTCTAGGTTGAAGCCATACCAAATAGGAAAAAATAATTTGAACAAAACCCAATTTGAAAATTTACCTTTACATGCTCTGCACAAAATGTAAGGTACCATATCTATTATAATAGATGAAAATATAAATATTGCAGAGAATAACAACAGAAAAACACAATATATGAAACCACAACACCAAAACAATACCTTTATTGATAGGAAACAATGTTCACTTGCCTCTTCGATGGGGATACCTCCAGTAGAGAAGTTCTCTATTACAATAATTCTCAAGAGAAAGCTTCTCATACCCTCGACTCCTATTTATATTAAATCTATATACCCAAAAGAACAATATAGAGGAATATCCTTCTAGAAGCAAAATCAATCAAATTGTACTCCATTAGGTCTTCTTATTCTTGCTTATTACTAGGCCTTATTAGTATCAACCTTTATTACATGGAAAATATATTATTCTACCTACGTTAGGGGTTACGGAGGTTAGGTCCCTAACATGCCCTCCCCCTTGAAGAACAACCTTGTCCTCAAGGCTTGAGATGAGGAAATTGTTGTAGAATGGTAGACGACTCCCAGGTGGCATCTTCTGTAGTTGTATCCTTCCACTAGACTAACGCTTCCTTGATGGTGCGCTGACGAAAAAGATGCTCACATTGGTCTAAGACTACTTGTGGCTGCAACCAAATGGAACCTTCTTCATCCAACTCAGGGAGACTAGTTTGAGTTTGACACTTAGTTCCAATCACCTTCTTTAAGTGGGAGACATGTAAAATAAGATGGATCTTAGAATGAATGGGTAGAGCTAACTAATAGGACACAAATCCCACTTACTTGAGCATTGTATAAGGACCATAAAATTTGGGAGAAAGTTTATGACAGTGTTCAAATTTGAGTGAATTCTTCTTATAAGGTTGTAGTCGAATAAACACCTGGTCCCCTTCAAAAAATTGACGTTCGGAACAACCTTGATCTTCTTTCTTCTTCATGTGATTTTGAGCCATGACCAAATTTGTTTTTAGGGAATGAAGAATAGCCTCTCAGACTATAATATTTTTTTCAACCTCCTAAACCTTCGAAACACCTGGCATGTATGAGAGAACCGACAATGGTTTTCTTCTTCAAAAGGAGTCATGTGAGTAGCCCTATGGTAAGATTTTTTGTACTACCATTCAGCTAGGGGTAACCACTGAGCCAACTAATTTTTCCTTTCAGATGAAAAACACCTTGAATATGTTTCCAACCACTTGTTCACAACTTCAGTTTGTCCATCCGTCTATGGATGATAGGTTGTGATGAGATGCAATTGGGTGCCATGTAGCTTGAACAATTATTGGCAAAAATTGCTGGTGAAAGTGGGATGTCTGTTAGAAACAATAAAATGAGTCTTGCCATGGAGATTGAATATATTATCCATGAATATTTGAGCCACTATGGATGTAGTGAATGGAAGTTGAAGAGCACAAAAATGAGCATATTTGGAAAGACGATCGACGACCACCATGATGACTGACTTATTTCCAAATTTAGGTAAGATAACAATGAAATCCATACAAACATCTCTCCAAATAGTAGGACGGATCGAAAGCAGTTAGAGTGTGCCTGTATATTTGATTGTTTCTCCCTTTTTGCATTGAAATACCTCACATTCAACCACAAAGGTGCGGATGTCTTGTTTCATACCATCCCAGAAAAAAATAATGTTTGACCCATTCATAGGTTTTGGTAAACCCTGAATTCCCAGTTGTGGGTGAATCATGAAGCTCATAAAGCACCGTGGATTTAAGTTGTGACTATTTTCTTAAATAAAAATGGTCTTTGTAGCAAAGCTCTTCATTGTGCCAAGATTTCCCTGGAGAATATGGAGAATTGTGTTGCAATTGGTGGATTATGATAGCAATTTTGGGGTCTTGCAACCATTCCTCATGAACAACTTGGAGCCAATTTGGTACAATTAAGGAGAGGGATAAAAGGGACCCTTCTTCTTCATACTTCTTGGAAAGAGAATCAACAAATAAATTTTCCTTTCCCTTATTGTAAATCATTTCATAATCATAGCCAAATACCTTGGTCCCCCATTTTTGTTGCTCCGGGGATGAAATTCATTGTTCCAGAAAATACTTGAGACTCTGATGATCAGTTTTAATTTGGAATCGTTGTCCCAATAGATAAGGATTTCAGATATCCACAACATGTAGGATAACTAACATTTCATTTTCATAAATGTATTGGCCCAAATGTCTCTGTAAAATTTGTTTTCTAGTGAATTCCAAAGTCTTTCCATCTTGCATGAGGACGACCCCAATTCCTTTCCCAGAAGCATCACATTCTAGTTCAAAAGTCTTTGTGAAGTCTGGAAGTGCTAGGACAGGGGTCGAGCACATAACATCTTTCAAGGGTTGGAAGTAGTGATCAACTGCAAGAGTCCAAGTGAAAGCATTCCTTTTATGGAGAGTAGTGAGAGGAGCTACAATTTTTCCATAATTCTGAACAAACTTCCAATAATAGCCCGTTAAACCCAGAAAACCATGCAAAATATTAAGAGTTTTAGGCTGAAGCCAATCCTCCATAGATTTAATTTTCTTAGGATCCACCCGTACACCATCCTTGCCGAGAATATGACCTAGGTGCTCCACTTTTGAGGCTCCAAAGGAGCAATTATATTATTTGAGTAAAATTTGGTGCTTAGAGAGTAGATTGGGAACTTGATCCACATGGGCGAGATGGGATGTCCAAGTTTTAATATAGATGAGAATATCATAAAATAAAACTAAGACAAAATTATGGAGAAAAGGATGGAAGACATAATTCATAAGACATTGGAAAGTGTATGGAGTATTACACAGACCATAGGGAATTACCAAAAACTCGTAGTGACCCTAATGAGTTTGAAATGCATTTTTGGGAATGTCTTCTTCTTTCATACGTATTTGGTGGTATCCAGAATGTAGATTAAGTTTGGTGAAGTATTGAGCACCACTCAATTCATCCAAGAGGTCATAAATGACAAGAATGGGGAATTTTATTTGATTGTGAGTTTGTTGAGGGCCCTAAATCATGACACATTCACCAAGTAACTTCTTTCTTGAGTACCATGACCACAGGAGAAGAATAAGGGCTAGTACTAGGATGGATAACACATGCTTCTAGCAATTCATGAAATGTTGTATCAATTTCATTCTTCTGGGAAAAGGGATGATGATAAGGGTGAACATTGGGAGGAAGATTTTTCGGTATGAGAAGAATGGAATGATCATGGATGCCACAGGAAGGGAGAATCTCCTTGGGAGTGGTAAAACCAACTTGGTGTCGAGAGAGGATAGATTTGAGGTTGGGATGCACATAGGGTGTCTCAATGGCTTGTATGTAGTGGAGTTGGGAAACAATGCTAGAATGACCCTTTTTGAGGAGGTTTTCCATTCTATGGGAACTAATTATCTCAGGGGAGCCTGCTGTGATGCCTTGGAACTTATACTATTGTCCCTCCTATTGGAATTGCATGGTTGATTCCTTAAAATCCATGAGAATGGGACTGATAGTGTGTAACAATTCGACAATGAGAACAATGTAACAACCACCCATGTCTATAGAAAACATATGGTATTTCAGATGATATTGGCCAATTTGGAGCCGCACATTTTCACAACCTCCCCCACATTTCATGTAACCTCCATTGGAAATAATGATTTGAAAATTATTGAGGGCATGGATGTAATAATTGACTTCTTGGGAAATGTAACAATGAATAAAATTATGGGTGCTACCACTATCAACAAGGATGATGAATTTTTTATTCTTAATGTAATCGATTAAATTGAGGGTATGGGGAGCAGAGAAGTCAGTGAGGGCATTAAGTGAAATCATCGGTTCAAGTTATAGTGGATTAAAGGGTGGGGTAAGATTAGATGGCGATGGTATCTCATCCACAGGTGAAACAATTGCCCCTTCTTCAGAAACATCCTCATTCATGGCCATAAAAATCTTATGTTCCTTACACTTTTGCCCTAGAAAATATTTGTCATCACAATTATAAAAAAGACCCTTGAGCTGGCGTTCAACCATTTCGGCCCAGGTTAACTTTTGGATCTTGAGGGGAGTTGTAAGAGGGGCAGGATTGGTGGGTTTAGGGCGAGGAAGAAAGGATGGTTTTCATATCTGGGAGGACACAATCTGTTGTGCTTCCTTGGCTCATTGAATAGCTTCCAACCAAGTCTAGGGGTGTTCCATGAGAACATGGACACATATTTCATATTTTAGGCCATTGATAAATAATTCCCTGAAGAAGGCATCTAACATGCCCTTCGTTCTGAAATCCAAGTGCTCAAATTCTATGATAAATTCTTCCACTATCCTAGAATGCTTGAACTTGGTCAAATGGACTAAATGGTGGGTGTCAGAGTCAAAGAAATCATAAATCCCTGCAACAAATTGTTTCCAAGCATCATACCCTTGGCGTGCCTTTCTATGCCATTTCCACTATTTCCAATGTTCCAGATCCAGATGTAGGATACCATAACAAATCTTGGATAAATAATAAATAATGCCATGCAAAGAGAAATATTGTTCCATTTGAGTGACCCAGCCTGTGGGATCCGAGCCATCAAATTTTTTCACCTCAATTCTAGGAAGGCATAGGTCTCGAGGAAGTTGGGTGGAATGAGGACCTTGGTAATGGGAAGAGTCATGGTCTTCCTAATAGGATGGTTGTTTATAATAGGAAGGGTTTAGGGAATGAACCATAAATTGGTCAAGTGCGTCTTTGATGTCTTTGGTGTTGGCACATTATTCCTAGAGGGTTTGAATAGAGGAATTGATCTTTCTACTGTTGGCATTGATATTATTAATGTCCTCCATGTTTTGGGTGTTGTCAGTAATCAATGTATTAAGCTCTTGGGTGCGGGTGGTGGCCATTTGGGTAGAGGTAAAAAATGGTCAGTAAAAAGGGATAGGTGATGAATAGGGGTTTTAGAAAGGGTGGGTGGGACCACTGAGAATAATGGTGACAAGTGATAGGTACCACGCCAATCAGGGAGAAAAGGGGAATCTAATGGGATAGGGTCCAAATAAGGGTGTTGGGAAAGGGGTTGGGTCCAATAAAAGTATTGTATTAAAAATGATAGGTACCACGGTAATCAGGGGAAGAGAGAAATCCAATGGGATAGGTCCCAAATAAGAGTGTCAGTGGGACCACTTATTGCAGTATGAAGAATATTGCAGTGTCAAAATGCCCAAATTTTGAACAAGAGAAATATTTTTTATTCCTTTCTGTGTTTTTTATGTGCCAGGGGTTAGGGTATTTTTTAGGGTTTCTACTGACAAGGGTTTTCCTATGCTATAGCTCTCTTATATACGTCCGGGGTTGAACAATAGTAATCATACCAATATCTCAAGGAACCAACTAAGGAGGGTAGATCGTACACTTAGTCGTACTACTCAATTACCCAAGTATTAGAGAGTATCTTCTCAAGTGTTGTTCCCAGTGGCACTATAACAGTCAGGAAGTTGGTCGGTTTATCTACAGAAGGATTCAGGATATCTAGGTCGATCTGTATATAGGTGTTGTTTTATGTTCTACCACTCAAAGGGGTACCAATAAGGGTTACAAGGGTGACCAACAATGTGCGCTTAAGTACCTCTTGTAGTTCATGTGTGTATGCTTCCATGACTGTGGATTTATGCGTTGAACGATAGATCTTTGTAGATTTAAGACGCTGGAATATATCTCTACCCTAAAAAAAAATAACCCACAATGTTCCACTAAGGAAAGTGCTATGATACCACTTGTAAGGTACCAAATCTATTATAATATCCGAAAACAAAAATATTGTAGAGAATAACAATAGAACAACACAATATATGAAACCACAACACCAAAATAATGCCTTTATGGATAGGAAACAATGTTCACTTTCCTCTTCGAGGTGGAAACCTCTAGCAGAGTAGTGCTCTATTATAATAATTCTCAAGACAAATCTTCTCATACCCTCGACTCCTATGTATACTAAATCCATCTACCCAAAAGAACAATCTAGAGGAATATCCTTCTAGAAGCGGAAGCTTCTATTAGGTCTTATTACATTTGACTTATTCTTCCTTATTTCAAGGCCTTATTAATATCGACATTTATTACACGGAAAATATATTTTTCTACCTACATGAGGGTTTGGGGGGTTAGGTCCATAAAATAAAGCACGGGAAGTAAATAATTATCCACAACCACTAAAAATCACTTCACAATCATGCTCAAAAGTTGAATTCTAGTCATGTTGTTACTCAATGGATCTAGGGAAATGTATTATACAGAGAAAAATGAATGAAATAGGGTGTAGAAGGTGGGATCATAACTATAAAAACCAAATCTCAAGACCATCAAATGTGAAGATAAAAATTACAAGTGAGGGAAATTGCATGGAGGGTAAGAAAAATATTTGGAATGTGGGGAAAGGATAACCATTGTTGGATGAATATAAATAATCATAAACCAAGGAGTATAAATTCCACCTAAGCACATGAAATATTGGGGTTGATATAAGAAACATATTTATTAATCAAACAATTGCCCAAAATAATGGGTAGATACCATAGAAAGGTACATAAAATGATGACATACATACAATTTAAATGCCAAGTTCCATAGTGTTGAATGTGCAGGGGATTCAAGAATTATACCACATGCAAAGTCCCCACCTAGGCCAAACCATATAGAAAAAATCCAAATCATACTATATATCGATAAAAAGATGCAAGACATTAAATATAGAAGGTATCCTCACCACCTTATATTACCATGTGATGCATATCACCAAGTTGTGGTTGTTAGTTAGCGTGTTTATGACATAGATCACAGAGAATGACCTGGATAGATATAAGGTAGCCATACTAAAATCATGCTCATCCAACTAGGGGCTTTATGGATCCTTTTTATTTACCCAAACCAAATCAACATGGAAACGTCATCATAGAGCCCTTAAAAAATACACTAATAACTATTAGAACCAAAATCGTACGCAAAACTAACAACATCAACATGAACTCACATAAAAAATAGCATCAAGTTGTAAACCTGCGAGAATGCATAAAACCATGTAACCATGTATCTACCCATGCAATAAATGTGTAGCCATAAACATGAAATGATATGATAACCATTCATATGCTACTCAACTACCACAACCTTCCCCATATATTCACATCAATGATCTTCCTTATAATTTCCAAGTGCCACTTTAGGGATGGGACCCCTTTCTAAGTGTCAAGGTACTTGTAAGTTTTTATCAGGGAAAAGGAAGAAAGATCAAGTCATTAAAGACATGGGTCACTCCCCCCGGATGGGGTGCTAGTGCGGAACACTTGGCGTATAGCGGAGGCAGGGATTGGCCACCGAGGCATGGAGCCATGTGACGAGCTCGTGCCACCGCCCGCCACCCCACTCCTGCATTAAATTTCTCCTACGACTTCGTAGCAGCTCATTTATGCAGCTTCCCTCTCCTTATGCACTTCATTTCATGGCTTGGTTGCTGGTGTGTGCCCCTCGTCTCTGCTCGCGCTCTGAATGGCTCCCCCCTCTGCTGCCATGGCCTGATCTTTCTCGAACCTTCATGCTTTCTGCAGCCCCTACTCGTCTCCAGGCACTCTACCTCTGCCTGGTGCACCTGGTCACTTTTGACAATCACGAGAAGCACCTCATGTCATGCCCAAGGGGGAGGTTGCAGAGAGGCTCTCCATGGAAACCTCCCCGACATTCTGTCTCACCCCCTGACTCAGCCTCCATTTTCTCCTCCCCATCCCTCCATCCCGAGCCTTTTATTCCTCCCTCTACCACTCTGCCTGTTTCGTAGTTTAATTGTCTAGCAATCATTCCCAGGCTGTCGTGCTCCTCCTCGTGTCCCCTTCTTACCCCTCCAACGGTTGAGCCGACCCCTATACCAGTTCTTGATTCTTTAAGGAAAACCAGAGGCGAGCCTCCTCCTCCTTGCAAGCCTTAGAACTTCGAGAACCAGTCCTCTGACTCCTTCTTCGGCACGCAGCTAAAAGAAAGCCTGGCTATCCTCTACGGTTTGGTCTTTGAACTCCGTTAGGGGGTGGAGGACCTTCAATTCTGCCTGCAGGCCATGGACGGAAAGGTACCGGTCCTTCTTCAACTTCTTTCCTACCTTCAAGAGGCTTTCCCCTCAGACCCGGCAGGAGCAACTTCAGTAGAGGAACCCTGCATAGCTACCAGTGGAGGAAATGTCGAGGTGCAATGATCCGCAGGGAATGGGCTAGAGTAGGCCAAGCACGAGGATATGGCCGTGGAGGTGGACACAACACGACGACCTCTGCAGGATACTTCGATAGGTGTCGATAGAACCGTGAGCAGTGTGGAAGCCGGAGTGCAATGGGAAGACCAAGTGACGTATGTCGAGGAGGAACCTTGGACCGAGGACTTCCACGCCACCTGGCCAGGTTATTCGCCAAATATCTAGGTCCATAGTGGTACTTTAGGTCTTGTTAGCTTCTTTTCTTTTTAGCTGGTGACCAGTCAGTCTGAGACTAATTTTCTTAGATTATTACACCACTTATGCTTGACTCCCCTGTTGGCTGGACTAGTTTCCCCTCTGTTGGGGCAGTCCAGTAATTACAGTATGGCTATTTCTGTATTTTGAAACTCTACTTTGGTTTTGGAAGGCCTTTCATATATAATACTTCTTACTTACAAAAAAAAAGAAGACATGGGTCACTCATGTATGGATTAAAATAATAAAATCACAAGACTTTGTGATCTATGATCTCATTGGCCAAAATTTGGGTCAACTAGTATCAACTTATTTGGTATTTTAATTAGGATTCTTCTACCTAAAGTAGAGATGGTGTTGTGGCCTCTATTGTAATTTTTGTCTTGTACTACTTACTTCTAAAAAGGATTGTATTCTATGTATTCTTAATGGTTCTATGGTCTCTTAGAATTTATATGGACAACTTGGAACTCATATTGACTCATAAGGATGAGTTTAGATCAAGATATGAGTACCTTCACAGATTGATTTGGTTAGTTATATAGATGGCTACATTGAGGAGGATGGTTAGTATTGTAGAATATTTTTGGATTAACTATTATATTTAGTATTTTGACCTTATGTCTCCTCCTTTGGTTATCTAAGTGCATGACGGAAGTTTTCTTTGGAGAGAAGGATCTCAACATAGAGTGGAAGTGAGGAAGATATTTTTATGGTTAGAAATAAATTATATACAAAAACTTCGTTCTCTTAGTTGAGAGAGAAATGGTGATCTCTAGAAAGATACTGATTGTTATCTTATCATAGATATATTTTGTCAATATAACTTCTTCTTACATGTCTAAAATAGTTTTGTTAATATCTTTACTAAATAATTTTCTTAAAGATCATGTAGATTTATAAAATAGCATGTAATACATATTAATGGAATGAAATTGGTCCAGATTATATTAAGAATGACATGAAAGAAGAGATATAAAAAGGAAGCACACAAATATATTGCAAGAAACACATTAATACAATTAAATTCGTATTCTCTTAATGACTATTTGGAATACAAAATATTGCAAAATGCAAAGAACATAAGCTAACTAGAATGGTGGTAGCTTATCCTTGAAGAGATAGATGTGTTGCCTCTGCTCATTCACAAGAGGATGATTGCAAAGAGGCTAGAAAGGCCTTTTAACACAAATCATCAATGATAAAACCCTAAACATAAAAAAACATAACCGCAGAATATGAAACACCAAAAGGTTTGTGGGCCTTGATGTGGTTAGTTGATACATCAACTTCTTGGGGGTGCAACTTTTGCATATGATCTTCATTTGGTATTCTTGGTATTCCATAAATCTCTAGTTGAGAAGTACACATTCCATTTTTCCTAGCATTTTCCTTTGGCTACATGCTAGGTGATGCCACACCAAAAAAATGTCATTTAGGGCCTCAAAATAGCCCCAAAAGTTTGGGACCCGACAAAATGTAGAAAAAATTCCAAGATGTGGAACCATTCTGAATTAGTGGAACAAGTGGGTGGTCACTACTATACACATGGATCATTCCTCCACCATTGGGAATCAATGGTCCCCATTACATCAAGTTCCTCCAATAGATGGGGAAACTTCTATTGAATCTTACTCCTCGTGAGCCACTTTCCTTGGTGAAGAAGTTTCCCTACTTTGACGACCTGATAGGCTTGGAAGTTCTACTGGTGGGTGCCTTTCATTTTAGTGTCCATGATTCTAAATATTGTCTCCTATTCAATGTATTCATGATTTAGTTTTGGAGTGTCCAAGTTCTCAGCCACGTCCGAAGTGTCCAAGAGAGGTGGAAAATATGGTCGAATAAGTTCAACATTAAATACGGGGTGCAAGCCAAGAAAAGGGGGGATAATTAATTCAAAATAATTCTCACCCATAACCTTGGTGATGGTGTAAGGCATGTATCAGAGTGGGAAAAGCTTCTGATGGGGTCTTGTGAGGTACTCTTTCTACAGATGCAACCATACCTTATCTCCCACCTGAAACTTGTGTGGTACCCAATGTTGATCTTGGCGCTTATTGTACTTGGTGTTGGATTTCTGTAAAATATCATGAAATTGTTGTTGGATCTCCTAGATTTCTTCAAAAAAATTGGTTTCTTGATCAGCCTCGATCTGAGCATGGGAGGACTCTTCCTTTGCATCTGTAATGGGAATAAATATGTCAATGTGGGCTAATGGTTGGAACCCCAAGCACCCCTGAAAAGGGTTGTGGAAAATAGAGTTGTGGAAGGATCTGTTGTAGCTATGTTGAACATAAGGAAGGATTTCATCCTATGTGCATTGATGTTTGGAATTGTACATCCTTAGGATATGAACAATCATCATGTTGACTACCTCTATTTGTTCATCAATATGTTCGTGGAAGGAAGTCGATTTGGTCATCCTGGTGTCCATCATCCACCATAGGCCAGACCAAAATGTACTTAGGAACCTACTATCTTGATCTAAAATAATGGTTTGTGGGATCCCAAAATGAAAACAAACACATTCAAATAAGAGCTTAGAAGTGGCCTCAGTTTTGATACTCTTCTTGTAGGGTGCCAAAATTTTCATCTTAGAGAATCAATCAACAACTAGGAAGACACAGTCATTCCCATGCTTGGTTGAAGGTAGACCAGACATTTAATCCATGAATATGGACTCCCAAGGCCTATTATAAGTAGGAAGAGGGGTGTATAGCCCATGTTTCTTGATGGTGGGTTTGGAAATATTATAGGAAGTGCAGGACCTGATGTACTTGCATACATATTATTGAAGCTTTGACCAATAAAATTGCTTTTTCAATACTACCACTATTTTTTCCACACCAAAGTGTCATGCCGCATGATTGTAACAAACTTCCCAAATCAACTTTGCATGCTTTCTTGAAGAAACAAAAAGATGGATCAGATGGCATAACAGTCCATCTTGGAGATGAAAGACTAGAACTAGTTTTTCGGTTCTCAATGTCTAATAGGTAGTGGCAAATCCATAATCACTATGGTATAATTGTGGCCACCTAGAGGTATCATTCCCACAAGAGTTAATAATTGTGGTTAATGCCAAAACCAAGGTTCGCCTGAGGCATTCTACGACATTTTTTGTTGTACCCTTATTGTAATTAATGTTCAAGTGGAATTGTTGCAGGTACATGGACCACCTCTGATGGAGGTCATTCATAAAATTTCCTTAAGAATTGCAGAGGCTTTTGATCAGTGTGGATGATCATTTCCTTCCCCATAATGTAATGCTTCCATTGTCAATATGCCTGCACAATGTAGTACATCTCTTTGTCATAGGTGGGGTATCTCCAAACAACATCATATAGTGTTTCACTATGATAGTCCATCGGTTGCCCATGTTGAGTGAGGACTGCAATGATAACATAATCTAAAGCATTTGTCTCAATATAAAATGGTTGTTTCATTTCTAGAATAATAAGAACTAATGCCGAGTAGAGGAGTAATTTCAAATCCTCGAATGATTTATGTTGTGATGCCACCCAATTAACAAAATTGGCCTTCACTCCACCCTTGGCCACCTGTCTTAGGGCCCAAGAGATATGAGAGAACCCAAAAACAAACCTATAGTATAATTTGGCTAGACCCAAGAAGTGCCAGATCTCGATCAATGTCTTCGGGTGTGACCAATCATAGATGAATTGGATTTAAGTTGGATCCACATGCACACCTTGCTAATCCACAATGTATCCCAAATATTTGATCCCCTACATTATGAAGGAACAATTCTATGAATTGGCATATAAATTGTGTTGTTATAGGGTGCCCATGACCTATTGAATGTTTTTCAAATGTTCATCCCAGTTTTTTCTAAAGATGAGGATGTCATCCGGATATACGACCACAAAGGAGTTTTTTAATGGCCACAATATATCACCCATCATCTGCATGAATGTCGTCTAAGTATTAGTCAAGCCAAAAGGAATGGAAAACCACTCGAAGAGACCTTCTTTAGACTTGAAGGTTGTCTTCCATACATCAATTTTCTCAATTGACAGCTATTGGTAGTTTGAATTTAGATCAATATTACTAAAAAAATTGTCACCCTTGAGTTGATCAAGAAGATCATTGATCTAGGGGATTGGGTATCTGTTCTTGACAATGAACTTGTTTAGGGATCTGTAATAAATACAAAATTTCCATGTCCCATCCTTCTTCTATACCAAAACAATTGGGATCCTATAAGGTGAGGATCTTGGTGTGATGTGGGCCTTTAGAATTAGCTCTTGGATCTAGCATTTGATTTCTTCATTCTCCATAACAGAACGACTGTATACAGAGTTTTTAAGAAAAGGAGAACTAGGTGTCAAATAAATTGAGTGTTTTTCTTGACAGTGTAAAGACACTCCAGTAGGCAAGGCAAAAATGTATTTGTACTCTTCTACGATATTGTCCACCTGTTGCTACTATGTAGAAAGACCTTGTGAAAAGGTTTTGGCGGTTGTAGTGAAATTTCATTCACCTTCATACCGGGCCATAAAGAGGACAAATATCCTGATCTAAGAGACCACCTTCTTTCACATATTCACAGAGATCAAATAGGTCGTGGTAGTTGGGACTACCTCCAGTGCCCTTTAGAATTGACCTCCCAAAGTAATAATGACACTACATGGCCTAGATTCATAAACAACATGACATTTCCACATATATGGTTGTCCTAAAAGAACATCAAAAACTTCATGGGGGGAAAAATCACACAATACCTCATCTTTGAAGAGTTTGATGTCATAGTGTAGGTGGCATTATTGTCTAATGCGGATGTCTCATCCTTGTTTGAGCCAACTAATAATGTATGGTTGAGGATGTGGCATTGTTGTTAGTTTCAACCTCTTTATGATCTTTGTTGATATTAGGTTCTTTTGGATACTACCTTCAACAATGAAATGGAGGGGGGTCCCCTTCACCCACATCTATGAGTGTAAGAGGTGCTCCCCTTATTTAGGATCCTTTGGTTCCTCTAGCTAGAATTTTTTGGTAGCAATGGTGAGTACACTAGGTTCTACGTCGATGATGCATTTTCTCTTATTCGATTTTAAATCAGATTCAAAGTCAACATATGACTCTAAGTCTTTCATCTTAGCTAAAAATTATTATTTGGAGAGACATTCATCAGTGTTGTGCCAAGGGATATTTTGGAACTCGCACCACTTTCCAGTGTCCTTATTCGAATTCCCATTACCCTTCTTTGTTTGCGGCTTGGACTTATTTTCCTGGGGTTGGCCATCCTTGCTCAGTCATTTTCTCTAGAAGTTAGGGCCACCTTTACCGTGATTCTGCTACGATGGGTTTGTAGAACTAAAATACCACTTATTATTTTTCTTGAACATCTTCTCAATATTGATAGCATATCGATAGGTGGCTCCTAGTGAGGATATGTCGAGGAAATCCATATATTTTTGGATGTACTTATGTAGTCCACCGTGATACTTCAGGACTAGGTTTCACTCGAAGTATTTAATACCCAACTTTGTGTCCAGGGTTTGGAAGATCTTGGTGTACTCTGATACCATCTGGTCTCTCTCCTGACATAGATTTGTCCATCTCATGTACTAGTCATAATAGTTTCCAACAAGGTAGTATTTCTCCTCAATGGAATCAATAAAAGCCACCCAAGTGGGTCTTGGCCCAAATATTGTGGAATCATCTTCGACATGTTTCTCATAGTAACTCTCCCACAAATATATGATGTGGGGAAGGGATTTAAGGAGCATGAAGGTATTTTTTTCACTATTGGAAAATTTTTGGACAGAGAATAATGCTCGAGAACAACGCAACAAATGAGGTAGATTGGACCAAGAAGGAGAGTGTGCCATATTTTGAGAAAAAGAAGTACGTGAGCCAGGATTTGCAAAAATCCAGTGTAGACGTGGACAAACTTAGCCATGTTAGGGTTAGGATTTTGGAATGTAATTGAAGGGTTTTTAACCCAATTTTGTAGTATAAATAGAAGATATGGAGAGCATGTTGAGGTATCTAGATATGGAGTGAGAGAATTGTCATATATTTAGTATATTTTATATTCCTTGTTGAGTTTTGAGTTTGTGTTTTGGTGAGAGTTGTGGAGCTCGGATGGAGTTGATGTAACTGAGGGATAGATCAAAATATGTGGAGCTTGGTGCAATTATGGTCTGCCTCACTACTCTCTAGCATATTATGATGTAATGCGCACAACACATTTTGATGATGAAGAAGAAATAAAATAATATTTTTGTGGACGTATCCTTAGGGGGGGTGAACCATAGTAAAACTCTGCGTTGCAATATGTATGAATGTTTTACTATTTCTACAGTTATGATTGAATGGTTAGATAGATAAATGAATGGTTTTACTTACAATGCGCACTAGAATAGATATGCAAAAGGAATCCTATGACTAAATGAATGAATGAATGAATGGACCTAATGAATATTGTAAAAGAATGCATGGTTAAGTGGAAATAAGAGTAAGAAGAACAACCCCAATCCCTTCCATGACTGCAGACACCTGTTGATCCAAATTATTTTCAACACGAAATGAGATAAAAGATATAATAAGGAAATGTACAGAGATATCTTGGATATATAATAATACAACATAAATGTATCAGAGATGAAACCATAAAAATAGATATACAATAATACAAAATTTTATATTAATGAGCGAAAATGTACAAAGACTGTAAAAATACAGAGTGAAAGACTCGCTAGAATGGTGGTAGCTTATCTCTGAGAAGAGATGTGACGGCTACTCTCATTTGCAAGAAGATGATTTTACAATGAGGCTCCAAAGGAATTTTTATCATAAGGAAAATCCAAAACCCTAACCCTGGAAGATGAAAAGCCAATAGTTTTGTGGACCCCGTTTTGGGTAGTTTGGTGTATCAACTTCCTGGGGGCATAACTTTGGCATACGATCTTCATTTGGGGTGCACAATAGCTCGTTGGAAAGGTATCATCGACAAGATTCATTTAGAAGGACAAATTAGAGACTTTGTCTATAACTGAGAATATCAATCCAAAAAAACCTTCATTTAGGCCTCAAAATGGCCCCGGAAGTTTAAAAACTGTTAAAAATAGTAAATTACCAAAATTGCCAGAAAACTGTTTTGAGCTAGTTGGAAAAGGTGGGTGGCCACTGATATCCACCTGGATCACCTGCATCCTGCAGTCAACCATAAACCATCTTGGGTGAGATTGCATTGTGCACTCTTTGCACAGTGTATCCTTCTAGTTTACCAGAAGGGTCGATGGTGATAAGGGTTTTGTTGGAGAACTAAGGTAGAACCCAGGTCAGCCCATTTGTCCAACAAATGGTTTTGTTGATGGCTAGAAATCAGAAGGAGAGATAGGAAGGGGTTTGGTGAAGAAGATGAAGTGGTAGAAAGGGATTTTCAGGCCATGGAATCCTATGAAGCAAGATATTGAAAGATGGTTGGACAGAAAGAAGTTGGATTTTGCGCAGAAAGATAATAAGGGTTCCAGGTATACACCGTGCCAGTACCTACAGAGGTACGTGTTTACTGATTTACATGAAGCATATTTTTGTTTATTTCTAGAGTTATTACAAGAGTGGATATTAAGGTTTAAATATACCCATATGACTAATCATATTAGAACAATAGTGTGGACTACTAAAAATATCGCGCGTTTGGAAAGGGTTAATAAAAAATTTATGCACGCAGTGGATTTTTGGTTAGACAACATTACTGCAGGGTTTATCATTGAGTTTGTAGTAGATAAAATGAAGTCATATACTTTTGCACAGTAGGATTTCTTGAAGGGACCTAGAGGGAGGAACATCAGGTCTCTTTACACATCGATCAAGATCTTATTACGTGATAAAGGTGTGATGACTATGGAATCAGACAGCTAGATCACTCTGCTTGCATTAGGGATTTTAGGGAAGCACTAAGGAAGATGTGAGACATGGAGAAGATTTGGAGAGTAGCCAGAATAAGGAGGAAATGGACCCTATCATGATGGATGATGAACAAACCAGGGAAATCATAAGGAGTGTAGGTGTGACACGCAGTGGACAACCCTACCAATATAAGATGAATAGTAAGAAGAGGGTTGTACTTGAGTGAGAGGGATTAGAGAACGATGAGGAAGAGGTAGAGGATCTTCGCACCATGGGGCATATTGTGGATATATTGTATGCCACATATGAGAGGAAAACTAGAGGTCATGGGTCTGATGAAAAAGAAATCTCTCCATTCCATATCTAAATTAGCATGGAATCCACAACCCCATGTGCGACTAACACAACTAAAGAAGAAAAAGTAGTTAACCAAAAAGTGATTAGTGGTAGACGATTTTTTTCAGGACGTCAGTCTGGTAGTAGAAGTGCAAGTTAAACAAGTAGAAGTCAAGTATCTACACCACATAGAGGTGGTAGTTCAACAAATTTCACAATGGAAAGACAAGATCCAACTATTAGGTTACTAGAGTTCCGAGGGGACAGGTCAGATGATCCAAAGAAACATTTGTTAATATGTGAGAAGATATGGGAATCAAAGCATATTACACATGAGAACACAAATGTTTCACAGTTGGAAATAAATTTTAGAGACCACACATTAGAATATACCATAACCCAACTGGAACACATACAACTGTAGTAGATGTGAAGAGGCAATTAATAAATTAATTTCATAAACCTAGCTCAAAACTCTAGTTTATGAATGAAATGATAGAGATCAAGTAGAAACTAGGAGAATGAGTCTGGGTAGTGGGCCAGAAGTTCACAAGGTTAAAAGGTAAGTTAAAGTACACTATTATTGATACACAACATAGAAATTTGTTTGTTAATTCTTTGTTGCGAAACTTTAAGTATCCTTTGAGAAAGAAGAAATTCCAAAGTCAGGGTGAGGCCTTACAGGCAACCTTGCAGCTAGAGGAAAACTAGTACAAGCATATAGATCTAGTTGTTGAAGAGATGAAGCAAGATATGAAGAAATTAACATTCTAGTTGAATCAAAACAAAGGAAAGGAGAAAAGAGAAGATGTTTGTTGTACAATGTGTAGGACAGAAGGTCATCACAAGAACGAGTGTATATTATTTTCGCAGTATATTTGAGTGGGTATTCCAAATCCTTTACCTTCAAGAGGACCATGGTGCGAGATTTTCAAAACACATGGGCATGATCCCTATCATTTCCCCCTAATGCAGAAGTACCAGACAATACCGAAGAGAANTATATTATTTTCGCAGTATATTTGAGTGGGTATTCCAAATCCTTTACCTTCAAGAGGACCATGGTGCGAGATTTTCAAAACACATGGGCATGATCCCTATCATTTCCCCCTAATGCAGAAGTACCAGACAATACCGAAGAGAACATTTTGTAACTATTGTAATTCAATAGGACACAAATACAAGGACAATAGAACCTTGGAGATGATGAAAGAAAGGATTGTACATGCATATAGAGTACAATATAAACATGTAACATGACAAATTGCGCAACATCCGTAGTATAACACTGCACAACATCCAAAATAAAACCCCATGCAATAGTTTGCAACACAACAAAAGCATAATGCGCAACAATTTCAAGGGAAACAACAATATAATCTTGCACAACAGTGTGCAAAACCACAACAATACAATAACCCACAACCACATTATAATCAAGGACCTAAGTATAACACATCACGTAGAGATAATCGATGCAACATAGGAGGCTTTAGAGGAGGAGTTCATGGAGGAAGAGGATTTGGAGGAGGTCGAGGACCAATAGTGTGTCATAACTATAGGAAAACAGAGCACTATGCAAGAGACTTCCCACAGCCACCTGTGACATGTATGTATTGTCGTGCAACAAACCATGGAACAAAGGATTTCCCTACACTTTTGAGAAAGATACAAGACAAGAGGAAGAAGACTAATTAAAAAATACAATGGATCAGGGTGGAAAACAGAGAAGAAGATAGAAAGAAGATTAACATAGTGACTAGAGGTGGAGCTAAGATAGGAGAAGATGCATCCAAGAAAGATCAGGACCAGTACCATTGGGTCAAAAAGAATACAGTGCTGAAACAGAAGTTTGATGCGTGCAAAGAGAAAGATATATTCAAGGAAGCTAAACAAGAGATATTGAAGGAAAACATTACGTCCACTTCATGAATGAATCTAGTAGATGAGATACGAGTTTATGACATGCCTTCAATATTTGATTATACCAATCAAGAGTAGTCTTCAGAACAAGTAAGTAATTTAAGAAACTTTTTGGGAGCTTGTGTCAAATTTCTGAGTGATAAAAATTCCTTACAAGTAATACAAAATTTATTAGAAAATTGTAATCCTAGGGAAGAAGGGGTAAAAAGAGTAAATCAATTCTGTAAGAAGAGAAGAACCAAGAAGGAATTCAGATTGAATGCCAACATATGAGATTTCAATATGGGGCATATTATACTAGACTTAGGATCTGAAGTCAATGTTCTGCCAAAGAAAACCAAGGAAGCTATGGGAGAACCACAACTGGGGTATTCACCTATTCAACTGAAGTTGGAAAATCAATAGAAAGTGGTGTTGATAAGAAGGTTGAAGGGGATTCCAGTAGATATAGATGGTGTGCACACCATGGATGATTTTGAGGTCATTGAAATAGTGGACAATACTTCTCCATATCCATCATTGTAGGGTCTAGATTGGGATTTTGATAACCAGGCTATTATCAACTTAAAGACAAGGAATATGATATTTGAGTCTGGACAATACATAGTTATTGCACCATTGGATCCCTTAGAAGGAAGAAGGCATGTGGAACCTGCGATGGATAATATTATTACATAATATATGAATCAACTATACAGAACTACCGCGTGTGAATATGATCATATCAACCCAAATGCAGATGGCATGCTCAATTGGAAAAGTATTAGTTATTGTGCTTCAGACTCTAACATAGGACTGGAAAACTAGCAAAAACTTGTAATACCATAGTTTTGAGTCCCCAATTAATAATGTATTTGGTGCATATGATATTAGGTTGGTGAGCTGGTATGTTTAATGGTTCGGAGTGCCTAGGAAATGTAATACTTTGATATACATTAATAAAATACATCGTTGGTTGCAGGACCGACAAGGCCAAGAGATAGGGGGATATGATTCCATGAGAGAGGGGGTCTAAAGGGGATGAGTATTTTTATTATATTTTTTATTATCCATATTGGTTTTAATGAAGAAAAGAAGTTACATGAGCTTCTTGGGGGGGAATCCATGTGGTTCTTGATTTCATGAGATTATATACACACCTCTTGTGGGTTGTTTGGGGGTTCTTATTCTTCTTTTTACTTCACTTGTTCATTCATTTTTTGGCTACTCATTCATTATTCCTCACTCGTTCTTGTTCTTGGTTCGAACATGGGGGTGAATAGTTGAGGAGAGCCATTGTTTGTTGGCTGTAGGAAATACTGGTGTATCTTCAGCCATGATTTGGTGTATGTATGTTGGAGATGCATTAGCATGTGATAAAATTTGATCACATCCACGAATCTTGAGAGTCCCACCATGGAGATTCTTGAATAGATACATTGGAGCCCTGGAAAGAAGTGGACAACCTGAGGGACTGCATGGTAGTGAAGGGAGTTCATTGTCTTTGGGTGGTGCATGATGGAGAGAAGGGAGCTAGTGTATTTTAGATTTTTGTGTGTGTTGAGAAACTTGTGAGAACTTGAGTGTTGTCTGGTTTAGGAAGTTGAGTGTCATCCTGGAACCCATCCTTGTGGATTTGTAGCCCTATCTCGGGGGTGACCTATTGTTGAGACTTGGAACAACAATGTCTATGGTTGGGTGGAACATCCTTGGTCTGCAGCCATTTGGTGTTGTCTTTCATTAAAGATAAGTCCTCTCTGTTATGGTTTATTTTTCTTGTGTATTTTTTTATGTTGTGTATTAAATTATTATATCTAAGATTTGTACTTATAATATGTATACTTGTTAGTTAATGTTGTGCATGGTATATTGTTCATGTCTTTTATGTTGTAGTATGAATCTTGATCATTGCATGTATGTATTTCATGCTTCTTTATTAATTAATTGTTATCATAAATTCAAAATAGGACAAGAAGTGCATTCTTGGTGTGGAATGCCCAACCTGTGGGAGGATGGATACATTACAAATTGGTATTAAAGCTTCTGGTTCAAACATCAGATTGTTACAGGCCATAACAAGTGTGAATCGGGAATATTCGTTGTCACAGATTTTATATATGTGTGTGAATTTGGCGAAAAAATGTGGAAACATTTGAGTGAAATCCCCAAATTATTGAATGGATCTGAGTTTGAAGTACTCCAGGATTGTCTAAGAAGTTAATGGATTTGATCTACAAAGTTGCAGAGCTGAATTCGACTTAGAAGGTCGAAAAAATTGAGTTTTAATGGCCACTATAATGTTGGGAAGAGTTTGGAGAATCGACGGTTGATATCATGTTCAATATTGGATCAATGGTCCATATTCATCCTTGAAATGTTCCATAGAGAGCCATTGTCCAATTCTACTTGGATTTTCCAGAAATTACAAAATAGTGGTTTTTAAAGATCTAGGTCCAGATCAATGAGAGAGGTCCAAATTAAGTTGAAATTATTTTATAGAGTACATAAATAAGACATTGAAATAACCCACAAAGGAATTTCATAAATTCTAAGGGGATTTGAATAGGGATGTTAAAATAGGCCAAAATCCACTATTCCGAGCCACTTTTTTGGGATTTTTGAGATTTTTCGGAGGAGGAAAAGTGACCCCAGATCACAAAACTGAGAAATGTTTTTACTCAAAATTTTATACACTCATCAGGATGAACAAATTTGTCTTAGTTAAATGTTTCCAGAAGTGCACAGATTGAGAGATAGCCAATTTCGGTAAAAATTCCAAGTCTGGAAAAAAGGGTGAAAAAGGACAAAGTTGTCATTTCCATATTGATGTAGTTTTTGACTGGAGCATCAGATAAAAAATATGAAAGTTTTTATGAATTCCTTGTCAGTAATATCATCTATGTCTCATAATTTTTTTTATTTAATTCATGACATATTTTCTTCTGCAGTTGATAGAAGTTGGCCTTTTAGTAAAATTACACCAGTGGAGAAAATGCACAAATTAGGTGAAAATGGATTTTTTAGGAAGCCATAACTTTCAGCTCAGATATTAGAATGAGGCATGAGTATATTCAATGGAAATATTATTCTTAGGATAATAACATGGAATTATTATAATTTAGGGAATCATGATATAATTCCTCATGATTTGAACAAAAGAAGGATCTGTAGCATTAATTGATAGATTTTTATATTATGCATAATTCTAAAACAAATGGTTGCTTGCAGATTTTGCAGAATCAAGGGATATAGACATATCATTTCAAGATAATAATTCATATTCAAGAAATGGAGGAAGGAGAGGGAGCCTTCAGTCATGATAAATAAGCCAAAGATCAAAATATCAGTGTTGGTAATGCAAAGACAGAGTCTAATAGACACAGGAGTAGAGCAGAGCCAAAAAAATTAACAGAGACTGAGAAGTTTGAAGATGGAGGTGAATATTTACAAAGAATACAATGAAAGGATGATGATATAACAAAATCATATAAATTCTCAAATGATGCAAAGCCTAAATCAGTTGCACAAGTAAGCAAAGAATGGATCGTACTCAAGACAAGAGGAAGAGGGAAGACATCATGAAAGAAGAGATAACTACAGAAGAACTAGTCGTTCAAGAAGTGCTAGCGGAACTCATAGACATCACTCACCTCCTTACTCATCAAGGAAATTCTATGCATCTGAAGACTCCATAAGTAGTATGGAAGGGTCACATGTGAGACACCAAAGAAGAAGACATGACTTGGAAAATTTGCAAGGAGAACTGAGGAAGATTAAGACGCCATCCTTTGATGGTGAAAGAGAAAGGGACGATGATGCATAATCTTGGTTTCTTGGAATTAGGAAGTATTTTCAGTTGCACAACTACTCATCTAACCTATAAGCCATAGTTGCCACATACCATTTTCATGTGAAAGATGTTATGTGGTGGGATCAATTGAAGCAAGTTGAACACATTAATGAGAGTAGGATCACTTGGAAGAAGTTCAAGCTATATTTTCAGAAGGAGTATATTTCAAAGAATTTATATGAAAAGAATATGAAAGAGTTGTTTGAACTTAAATTGGGAAGCATGACCATGGTAGAATATGAAAAGAAGTTCTTAGGATTGCCGAAGTATGTAAGATTTATTAAGGATGAGAAGGTGAAGAAACAAAGGTTTTTGAGTGGACTTCCATCATTATATAAAGAAAAGATTAGTATGATGAGTCTAGAACTTTGAAGGAGACCACCAGGAAGGATAAGTACCTGTATGAGCAAGGAAAAGGTAGAGATTCCTTGCAGAAATCTTGGAAGGTGTTGGTTACTTCTCTCTTGCTACCAATATTGGGATGACCCAGGTTCATATCTACTATGGTTTCCAACAAAACCCTCTAAAGCTATCTCCCCCCCCTGGAAAACCAGAAGTAAACGCAGTACATGGGGTGCACTATGCAGTCTCACCCGAGATAGTTCTATGGGTGGCTGCAACGTTCAAGTGCTTGCAGCCTAGGAATGAGTGGGGATATGGAATTCAACCTTGTGATATTTATTTATCTATTATAACATCCATCTATGCTAAGTACCCTGTCATTCTTATTCATGCATGTAAACAATAAGATCTAGCTACCTCATAAAACATTCATCTAAGATCTAATCATTAACAACAAACATATAACAATGAATCATTCACATAACACATAAGCTACCATGGTTCACCCCCTCCTGGGATATGTGCATAAAGATCTCTCACTTGGGATCTTTTATTATTGTTTTGTCATCTATGGCACTACCCGCATTACAATTCTCCCTCAATTGGATCAATATATTTAATGAGGTGGACTAGATCACACCAGGCTCCTCAACATGTGATACAACCCTCAACATCTACCTTCTTTTCTTTCTTCAGCTCGACAACTTACACAAAAACCTCGTATTTTACAATCATTCTTACATTCTAGAATTACAATCACGTCGAACCCTATCCAACTCTTTGAGCCCCCACCTAGACCTATTAGGTACCTCTTTATACGTATTTTTTGGTTTATCAACCATTACATCCTATTACCAAAACCCTAAACCTAGCATGGTTCGGTCTTCTTGCATGTGTGCCTCACATGCTTTCCTCCTTTTCATGTGCTTTACTTTGCATGTGTTGCTTTTCCTGCCAGTTGTATTTTCCTTATTTTCATTTTATTCTCCAAAATTAGCCTTTTCCCCAAAATGGGCCTACACCTAACAGGCCCCCAAAACTAACATTGTGACTCATCCTGATTCACTTCCTTACTCCAGAATCTATCACTAGTTTCACTAGCGTGTCATAGATTCCAATAATTTTATGGCACTGCACCTGAGACTAACTACTCCTTTTGGCCATGTTTTCCACTATCTACGTGGTAACTGGGTTTTGTAGCAGTTCTCCCCCTTCCAAGCCTATCTGCTATATGTTCAACTTTGCTAAGTTGATATTGACAACCAACTCCTTTTCCTTTTCTTGTAGGGGCTCCAACTGATCCTGTCTCGCCATATTCTGCGCTTGTACTGCCTTCTCCTCGGCATGTAAGTTATTCATTTCCACGACCGTCTTGATATTCTCCAGTAGTGACATGATCCTATGTTGTTGTTTGAAATCTGCCATTATTGCATGTATTTTTTCCTCCTTCCCCTACAGCTCATGTAAGCTCCCATCCTCTAAAAGTTGTGTCCATAGCTAGGCGCTCTTCTCTAGTAGCTCTGTCATTCTGTGTATGTTCTGAGCGATGTTCTCTACAGAAGTTGTCACATCGTGCTCTCTTTGTGATATGACTTCTAGAGGAGTCATGGGAACTGCACGCTCCTCCTCTTATTTGATATGTTCTTTATATTGTTGTAGAGTCTACGTTATCTTTCTCATTTTCTCTTGCGATGAGGCTGCATGTACTTCTTCGCTGTCTAAGATGGATTTAATTAATTCCCTAATTTGGTTCTCCATCTCGTCCAACTTTTTCTATGCCATATTTTTCTCCTTCCCTTCTTGGATAAGTGCCTCCTTCAGTGAGGTTTTGTCTTCCTACACGGATTGTAAGTTCGTCGCATCAAACCTTTCTCTAGACTGAATCTCCTGCACGACGCTCACTTGTAATTTATACAACGCTTTAGTTGGAATATTGGGCAATGCCAAGTCTAACATCTCAATGTCTTTTAGGGGCCTCTGTGTTTTCTCCTCATCCATAAACAAAATCTGAGGAGTGATGATAAAATTTATGCTCCCCTACACCACGTTCTTCCCTGATCTCTAACTGCTCCAATGCAGTTTTCACTTCTTGTATTTTCTCCAAAATTGAAGCTCTGTGATTTTCGGCATTTTCCCACACCTATGATAGTCGATCTTCCACTATCGTGGTTATCAGATCCATATCAACTACTGCCAATGATGTTTCCATTGGTTTATTGTGGGCCTTGGCCTTCTTTCTGGAGTGACTTTCTTGCTCCCTTGTTCTCTTCGTTTGGGTCTTCAATGGATCAGATGATTTTGGCATCTGTGTATCCATGTCTGTATCCTTCCCTCCTCCTTCTTCCATGCACATTTCTTGTGCCTCTGTGTTCATTTCTTCCACATGTCTCTCCTCTTGTTGTCTGCTCCATGTGTGGTAGCCCCTGTGTAGAACCACACTGTGATTTCTTCTTTGTCCTGGTTTTCTTCTATATGGGACTGCTTCCCCCTTCTTGGCCTTGTGCAATATTTTTCTTTTTTCTTGCATTGTTTGTGCCTATCTACTGCATGGGGACTATTTTGTTCTATGTCCTAGTTTGTCCTCCTAGCACTGTCTTTGGGATTGTTGGCATTCTCCACTCCTCGGGCCATTCCTAGACCTCCATCTGGATGTCATGCATTGTCATGCAGTAATTCAGCTGCAACCACTCCTTGGATGGATCCCTCTTTGCTTGTAGCCACATACTATGGAACAATTCCTGGAAGTTTGCTATTTGTGCAAACTCCTGGATAGTTTATGTGGGAATCCTACATGTATTTACTAACCTGTTCTAGATCTCCATTAGGTATAGTGTGAATATGTCATCATTAAGTTTCTTCTTCTTGGGATTTGTTGTGTTTCGAAGA
>SNQJ01S0080144.1:0-11176 GCA_010110895.2 Picea sitchensis | reverse complement strand
TCAATCCTTTGAAATCAATCAATCACTTGACATCAATCAATCAAACCATTGGCATCAATGACAACATGATCCAACACTATGTAGTGGTCCTTGGAAAGTTTGAGTGTGTACTTGGCATGAGTGGAGAATGTAATGTATGTACCTTATTTATGTATGTAACATGTAAAAGGCATATCACTATAAGACCCAAATGGGAATGCTTTCCCCTTTTGTTTAAATACTGGTTGTCATTGATGTCAACCCTTGAAGACCTAAAGGTATGGTTATGGAACACAAAGTTGATCAAAGAAAAAATTCATGAAGGACAATGTGAATACATGTAACACACTAATGGATGGATAGTCTATGTCATGCAATTTACAATGATAGGTTGCATGCCACGTGGTTCCTCACAGTTGAGGAGTTATGGCCTTGTGAAGTTGGAAGCCCTGAAGAATGGTTATGAATCCCCTAAACAATTACAAGTCTTAGTCAAAGGGTAAAGTGGTTGCAACAAGAAACCCCTAAAATAAGGAGAGAGGTTACTAAGAAAAAGTATAAATACACCTCAAGAAATCTCTGATAAGCACATTCACACACTCATTCTATTGAATATCTCTAAGTGAATAAGTGATATGGTTTATCTTTTTATTGGAAAATATGAGGTCGAATATGAGGTAACAAGTCTGAGGTTGTAAAGGAAGGTCGAAGGTAAAAGTCTCGAAGTTGTAAAAAACTGATAACCCTAGTTTCTGAGGTCATTCGCGGGATATAGGTTAGCAGGGCATAGATGTACATGGGCTGTAATGGAGGAAATCACAGATATCCGCGAATAGTAGAGGAGAAATTCATGGATCTGTAAAAAGTCTTGTGAAAGTTTGTGAAGGGATGCTTGTACCAGGTTGTTAATGCCCAGGTTGGTTTGGCTCTCTGTGATCTGAAGCACCAAGTCAGTTACAGGTTCCGAGGTATATTTGTATGCATGATATGTTGAGGTTTTGGTGGACATGGTTGATGTACTTGGTATGGTACATGGTTTATGTACTTGGTATGGTACATTGTTGGTACAAGGTATGGTACATGTTTATACATGATTGGTGATGTGGTTTATACATGTTGATGTTCTAGTACATGGTACATGATTTGATTGGTTATTCATCATTGAGGTTATTGTTTATACATTGATGCATATGTTTGTACATCATTGATGGATGATATGGTACTACAGGTTTTGGTATAACACATATTCATTATTGGTTACATATTGATGAGTCAAAGATAGTGACAGAGACAGTGACAGGTTGATAATGATAGGTTGGATGTAGTGACAGTGAGAGGTTGGATTATAGGTTGATTACTGGTTGATTATTAGAGGCAGTGACAGTATCAATAGTAGTGACATTGTGGTCTACATTTATATTTCAGGGTGGCGGGATGGGGCAAGGAAAGGGGGTTGTAGCCTCCTTCCAGTTGGTGCCAGAGAACTCATGGAGTTGGAACTTCCTTCAGGTTGGAGCTTGAGAATCAGGGGGTTGTAGCCTCCTTTTGGTTGGTGTCAGAGAATTCAAGGAGTTGTAGCTTCCTTCAGGACAGAGCTTGATAATAGGGGGTTGGAGCCTCCTTCCAAGTAGATAGAGAATTGGGAATTTGGTGATTCCAATGAATGTATTCTTTTGACATATAAGAAAAACATTCAGTGGTTTTCTCCCATTTGGGTTTCCATGTAAATTTTGGTGTACTGTGTTTCTGTGGATGTCTATTATACTCTATTGATTTATAGTGCTCATTGATGATATACTACCGATGAAGTTAATTATTACATATTGTGGTTAAAAGTGATAATAATATCTCATACTGATTCACCTCCCCTCTTAGTATTCCAACTATTGGTATCAGAGTAGGTCCTTCAAGAAATAGTTTAACTAGTGGAAGGAGATCATGCAATACACTAATATTGGAGCACCAAGGTTTGCTGGGAAGAACTATGCCTTTTGGAATAAAAGGATGCAAACCTTTTTACAAGCACATGGATTTGATGTTTGACAATCAGTAGTAGACATATATGCATCACTAGCCACTCCCCCAACTGACAAATATGGAAAGAAGCTCAACGAAAACAACTCAAAGGATAAATGCACCATTCTGAGCAATCCAAATGATTCAGTATTTTTCAAAGTTATGCATTGCAAGACCGCAAAGAATCTTTGGGATAAACTTCAAAAGATTTTCAAAGGAGATACCAAATTCAAGGGAGCTAAGCTTCAAACACTTACAACTAAGTTTGAGAAACTGAAGATGAACGAAGATGAATGAAGATGAAGACATTGCATCCTACTTTATATGAGTTGATGAAACATTGAATATTATTAGAGGACTAGGCGAATACATTGATGAGTCAGTGGTTGTTCAAAAGGTTCTAAGATATCTACCTATGATATTTGGTCCTAAGATATCATCCCTGGAAGAAAGAACATATCTTGATAGTTTGGGAATGGGCAAGCTACATGGAATATTCACATCTTATGAAATGAGGATATAACAAGAGACGAAATTCATGAAGGAAGCAACTTTCAAAGAATCCAAGAAGACGAAGAAAAAAGAAAAATTCAAAACCATATTGTAGTTGCAACGATGAATCATAGGAAGATGAAGAAGTGGAAAACTTTGTAAGGAAGTTGAAAAGAGGAACCGACAAGAACAAAGGTATGTTTCCATTGAAGTGTTTTAATTGTGATGGAATTGGTCATTTTTGTTCTAATTGTACTTATGCTAATAATAAAGGTAGCGATGAAGAAGAAGATCCTAAGAATAAAAATAAAAATCAAAAGGGAGACAAGAGAAGGAACACAAATAAATTCTTCAAGAAAAGTTTCTACTCAAAGGAAGACAACTCTTCATCAATTGAGGATGATGATAGTGACAATGATTCAAATAGAGTACTCTTCATGGAAGTAGAATATGATGAAGAAGACTCCAAAGATTCCAAAGAAGAAGGCGAAGTCGATCTGAGAGAATAATTAATCAGTTCCTTAGAAGAATTGGGGAAAGAAAGTGTTAGCACCAATATTGTTTTTAGCGTCTGGCCATCATCTAACATCTCCAAGGGTCGGTTTAAAAAGGAAGCTTTATCATTTCTTATCTTCATTTCCATTTTCAACTGTGCGTTGCAAACTCAAACGTGCACTGCAAACTCAACTTTTCATTGAAAACTTCACTGTGCGCTACAAACTCAATTATGCGCTGCAAAATCAACTGTGCTCTGCAAACTTCATTGTGCGCTACAAATTTGACTGTGTGTTTCCAACTTAATTGTATTTGCATCATAAATTTTAAATTCCGATCTGGGTTCTTCTAAAATGTTTTGGGGAGATGCATAATTATATTATTGACGTTCTAACCAAAATTCAGCGTGACCCAGTTCCTCGTTTGGGATAAAAGTTGAAATCATCACCTACAAGGAAGTTTGCAACGAATCCTGAAACTGTGCTGCAAACTCTAATAGTATGATAAATCCAATTTGTATGAAGGTTGTCACCTGTCTTAAAAGGTTCGAATGGGTTCTCATAGATCAGTTAGACACCAAGGGACACGTGTACCTAAGATTCAATTCCACTAAATCTCCATGCAATGAGTTGTTTGCAGTTGCATTTATTCTAAAAGACAATTTGTAGGAATCAAGGAATTAGTTGGATTTTTTGTTTTCCACAATTCTCTAAGGCATAGAATCCAATGCATGGAGTAGGTTGCAACCTCCTGGAGATATTATTGATGTAATTTTCTATTTAATGAGTGATAGGACTCCAAAAATAGGGGCTTAAGTTAGAAGAGAGCATGAGGCAGTTTAGTTGTGTATGTTGATTTGTAAGCCTGTTAGGCATATCAAAATGTAACATTTCTACCATTAGAGATTCATGAGATTTGTTACTATCAGATTGTGTTTTCTCTATTTTCCATTTTGCATTTGCATCTTGCTTGAATGAATTTAATACGTTGAGGATCAATGGATGTTCATGGGTAGGAGATTCGTGAGTTGCAAAGGATTTGCAGTGATTTCCTTCTTTCATGATTTATGTTCAAGCATTCGTTTAATTCATTTTGCAAAGAGGATCATTGCTTGATGAATATTTATTCTTAGTGTTATATACTTCATTATTTTTTTCATCATTATATATCCCTTTTGTCTAGTAGGCAACTAGATTTCCTTTGATCTGCAAAATGTTATGACTCCATACCCAATGGAATGTCTCTGCAAACAGTATGTTTCTCTCTTTCTTGTTCTTTATTTCTAAATCCACCAACCATAAAATTGATTTAATTATTCAAATTATGATGGGTATTAGGCTTACACCTATAGCAGTCTAGGTGTCACTTTTAGTGCTAACATTTTTGGCACCGTTGTCGGGGACGAAGTTGAATATTTTCCCTTGGAGAACGAAAAATCTTAGATCTAATCTTTGATGGTGAACAAAGGTTGCTGACATAGTACATACTGCATCATTCACTTGGAGACTCAATGAAGGACAGATCCAGTGGTGACTCCAAAATTTTAGAATGTCAAAGGCATTTTTTGTTGTTTTGGCTCGAAGGTTTTCACCTCTTAACTTTTCCACAGTTCATAGTTTATCACATCCAGTACCTCATATATTAGAATGGGGATATTTTCTACACGTATTCAGAGAAAGGAAGGAGGATAATCATGCACAACACCTCATTATGTTTCATCAATGTATGGATCAATTAGATATACATCATGAGGATGTTCTCATGAAAATATTCATGTATTCATTAGAAGGAGACGCTCGAGGATGGTATCGATCTCTTCCTCCCTCAAGTATTTCATCATTATAAGAGTTTCATACCATGTTTCATCATCATTTCAAAATATTTTATCTAGTTGATCTTCTTTTTGAAAACTGTTGTAAATAATTTGAATTCTACATCCAACATTCATTTAGTAATTCTTCTGGTTATAAGGATGGAGCAGAAAAAACTATTGATCATGTAGAGGAGGAATTATCCCCATGTAAAACCTTCTCTAGTTCTTTAGTCTTGAAAGAAGAGTCTATTGATTTTTTTAATGATAAGGATGTTGGTGATAGCAACATTGTAGACACATTTGTCCTTGACCCAAATGTCTCTAGCAGTATTGAGGTTGCTCCAAATTTTCATGAAGATCAAGTTGTTTCTTTTAAGTATTCATATGCCAAAGAACTAATGTACACATAAACATATGATAGCTATGAAAATGATGCTTATCATGAATAAATAGTTGCAGAAGAAGATTTTCCTTGAGTCTTTCAAGAGGTTTCCTACGATGTGTTTTCACCTATGATTGAAGAGATGGATGATAAACAGGTCCCTGAGCTTGTGTGTGTTCAAAGTTTACCTATTTATGATAAATTTGAAAATATACTTACTCTTGTGAAAGATCATGAAGACAAGCTTCATTTTCAGCCTTTACTTGAAATATTTGACAACGACAGAAATATATTCTACCAGTCTTTTGTTTTTCAGAATAGGAGAGATCATAATGTTATTCACATAGCAGATTTAGTACAGTGGAAACCTTGTCCTTTGGATCAACCCATTTTTTTTTGTCATGAGTTTCATGATCCAATAGCCGATTGGACGATGTCTTTGTTTCCAAAAGCTTCACACACTAACAGTTTGGGTGTGGTGTTTATTTGCTACTGTGAGTATGAGATGTCTAAGAATTTTTTGTTTCATACATTAAATTGTTTTTATGTTTTTTCAAACAGTTGTAAGCATAAATCCATGCCAATAAATCAGTTGCTTGATTGACTATTTTGGAAATTTGTATTTACATGAGCAAATTGGTTTTTCAGTTAGTTAGTATAAGAATTGTAAATAAGTAAGCTTGATGTTTCAATAATTTCCTTCAATTTACATAGTGTGGTCAGATTATAGTTTGAGGTTTGTTTTCAGTGTGTGAATGTTTTAATTTTAAATAAAGAGTAGAAGTATACTTCAGGAAGGAGCAATTTATAGTTTGCGGCTCAGGTCGACTGTAGTGCATGATGGATAGCTACAAGTTTCATATTTTCAAAATGGATAAGGCACTGTAACTACAGGTTCTTGGCAACTTGCAGGGACCATGCCATTCCCCAGTAAGAGCCAATGTTAACACCAATAATGTTTTTAACACCTGGCCATCATCCAACATCTCCAAGGGTCGGTTTCAAAATGAAGCTTTATCATTTCTTATCTTCATTTCCATTTGCAACTGTGCACTGCAAAATCAACTGTGTGCTGCAAACTTTACTGTGCACTGGAAACTCAACTGTGCATTGCAAACTCAGTTGTGCGTTTCAAACTCAAATGTGTGTTGCAAACTTCACTGTGCACTTCAAACTCAACTGTGCGCTGCAAAATCAACTGTGTGTTGCAAAATTCACTGTGCACTGCAAACTTCACTGTGCACTGCAAACTCAACTGTGTGCTGCAAAATAAATTGTGCACTGCAAACTTGACTGTGTGCTGCCAATTTAATCTTATTTTCATCGTAAATTTTAAATTTCGATATGGGTGTTATAAGAAAAATATTTCCGTAGGGATGGATCCGACCTATCCGGCTGTGAAGCCGGTTACAACCCCTTTGGTAGCTCGACACGAGGCAGAGACTATCCGCACCTCAGGTGGTCCTTTGCCTGAGGCAGTAAAGAAGGGGGAAGAAGAAAGGTTAAAGACTTACAAGATTGCAAAATTCAACTGTGCGCTGCAAACTTTACTGTGCACTGCACACTCAACTCTGCATTGCAAACTCAGTTGTGCGTTGCAAACTCAAATGTGTGATGCAAACTTCGTTGTGCACTTCAAACTCAACTGTGCGCTGCAAACTCAACTGTGTGTTGCAAACTTCACTGTGCACTGCAAACTTCACTGTGCACTGCAAACTCAACTGTGTGCTGCAAAATCAATTGTGCACTGCAAACTTGACTGTGTGCTACCAATTTAATCTTATTTTCATCATAAATTTTAAATTTCGATATGGGTGTTATAAGAAAAATCTGTCCGTAGGGATGGATCCGACCTATCCGGCTGTGAAGACGGTTACAACCCCTTTGGTAGCTCAACATGAGGCAGAGACTATTTGCACCTCAGGTGGTCCTTCGCCTGAGGTGGTAAAGAAGGGGGAAGAAGAAAGGTGAAAGACTTGCAAGACTGCAAAATCAACTGTGCACTGCAAACTTTACTGTGCACTGCAAACTCAACTGTGCATTGCAAACTCAGTTGTGCATTGCAAACTCAAATGTGTGCTGCAAACTTCGTTGTGCACTTCAAACTCAACTGTGCACTGCAAACTCAACTGTGTGTTGCAAACTTCACTATGCACTGCAAACTTCACTCTGCACTGCAAACTCAACTGTGTGCTGCAAAATCAATTGTGCACTGCAAAATTGACTGTGTGCTGCCAATTTAATCTTATTTTCATCATAAATTTTAAATTTCGATATGGGTGTTATAAGGAAAATCTATTCGTAGGGACGGATCCGACCTATCTGGCCGTGAATCCGGTTACAGCCCCTTTGGTAGCTCAGCATGAGGCAAATACTATCCGCACCTCAGGTGGTCCTTCACTTGAGGTGGTAAAGAAGGGGGAAGAAGAAAGGTGAAAGGCTTACAAGAAGTCGTTCTTAGGACCGCCCACCCTGGGTGTTATCCTTCCTTAGCTTCCTGGATGGCCGAAATGGCCTGGGGGGTGAAAATTATAGACAATGGGATGAAAATGAGCTGGCTGATTTTTAGGACAGTGAACTAAATAAAGTGGACAGCGAGTTGTTCACTTCTTTAAAGTGTTGGAAACTGTCCCAGAATGGGTCACCGGGGTAAACTGGTATCCTGGGTAAATAACCAATGAATGCTTTAAGTAAAAGGGTATGAAACAAGGGTGAAAATGGGGCTTAAAATATACAGCCAAGTACTTTTAAATGGCTGTAAATTTCGAACAAAAAGCTGTTCAAAGCTTCCAAGATAAGGAAACAAGCCCAGAATGGCTTGATACCCCCCGAGGTGACCCGAGAAGTGATCCCGGAAAATTGTTAAATCCAAAAAAGGGTTGTAAAAGTGGATGAACATATTTGTAACAAGCTGTTACAACTATGATATAAGGGAAATTATACACAACTTCAGTTTTTGTTCATGAGTGAAAAGGTGGACTGACGAAAGGTTTAATTTTAAAAGTATTTTATTGATCAATTTTTGTTTTTATCGCATGCCTTGGCCACCACACTATTTTGAAGGTTATCCCGATTAGGTAACCACATCCTGGAACTGTGCCAACCAGTATAAGAAGAGTAGTCCTAGCAGTCCACGGTGGTTAGGTTGAAGAGTGCCCCATGCAGTTCAGAGAAGTAGGGGTTAGCCACTTCTCGTCACTAGCACTTTCGGGCTCTTAAAGCTGCTTGGATGGAAGAAGGATACCTGTGAAAAGGAAGAGGCTCAGGACCCCCCTAAAGAGGGTTTTTGATCAGCTTACCCAAGCAAAGTAGTATTCCAACTGAGCTAAGCTAATCAACTCCTTGACCGTGTGGTACTAAGGAAAGACCACTCGACTTACACTAACTAGACAACTTCTGAGGGGCTCCTGATGAAGACTCCCTGGCTTTGACTCTTAATGTTCTATGAAAATGAAATTGCATAAAATGAAATACCAGACCATCCACGTGGCGAGGTCACACCTTGCTTTCACAAGTGTGCCTCCTGGTTACTAAAATTGAAATCTATCTTGAAACTATATACATGAAACAAGCAAATAGATAAGTGACATATATGTCACGGCTAGGTAATATGTGTATGTAAATATCTAAATAATATAAGTTTTTTGTTTTCTGTGTATGGGGTGGACCCCTGAATTGTTTTCTAGTCTTTTTTGCGGCGTTTTGCATATATTTAGCTTGTTTATTATGCATGGACCCTTTTTTGGGCAGCCACCTATAGATTAGTGAGCAAAAAGATGATACAATGAAAATGTAACAAGATTAGATAATTACAACATAACAATTACAACATTCAACCCAAAGGAATGGGTTGAGACTTTTTGCGAGCGGAAAATCTGCCATATGCATGAAAGCCCCAACTAACTCCTTGTATGGGGATTGAAAATTTAGTGTTTGAAATAAAAAATATGCGTTTGTTATCTACACAAGTATTAACCAGATTTTAGCATGAATTCACAAGTGGATCATTCAAACTACTTACACAAATCAAACATATAAACATTGATATGTATATCATAAATTTTTGGAGTGAGTGCAAGTGAAATTAAAGTGTGTATGAGGGTGATTGGATAGGATTTACCGATTGAAATGTGTGTTTTTCTTCGCTGCCCTGCTGGCCCATTTGCCTCAAACATGTCTCTAGGTGGTCCCCAACCGCTTAAGAGAAGAAGAATGGGTGACCGGATGTATCCTTGCAGGCAAACAACAAAATTTTAGTATTTATGTATGGAAAAAACTGAAATAAACATAACAGAAATTTACATATAAGAAGTATATAACAGCCAACTAAGATGGCTATCCCATGGGGGGAAATTGACCAAAATGATCAGTTTTCCTGTTTGGGACAACAAGGTTAATGGTAAGAAAACATAACAGAAACATACATGAATGAAAAGATGAAGCAAATAAGTATGGACAACCAGCTATGAGGTCTATTTAAGGGTTCTCCTAAGGGGCCCTAGGACTCCCAACCACTAGTTAAGGCTGAAAATAATTGAATACTTCAGAAAATCTGCACTAAAACACATTAAACAAATTAAACCAAGTTGTTATAAAATGAAATTGAGCAAGTTAAACCCAATGAAGCAACAACAAACACCTAGCTAACCAATCCCTCTTGGAGATAGCTAACATATCAATCATTTACCCCTACCCCTCAACCTTTAACCAACAAATGACACATCCAACAACTAAAATTCAACAAGTACACACACACACAAAGAGTCTTATAAATTTTAACAGAGCTTTGTTACTATATTCATCCTCCCATTTTTACAATGCCAACCCTCTTATTTATAAAGGAGAGGGGAAGGCCTAGGGTTAGGTCACAAAAACACTTGTCACTTTTGGAAAAGTGACAAGTGGACCAACCCTAAAGTATTTTTGTCATTTTTTACAAAAAGTAACCTTATCCAAAAAGGGAACCTTATCCAAAAGGGAATCTTATCCAAAAAAGGGGATCAAATCAGATTTGACTTGACCCTTCAATTACATAATAGTTACATGCCAAAAGTAAATCATACGAGAGTTTATATTACAAAAAGTCATTTTTCATAAAATGACAAAGCTTGATATGACACATCATCATTTGCCTTGGGATTTGTGCCATCCCAAATGCTCTTTGACTACTTCCATGTTTTGTAGCTGTAGGTGATGTGTTTCAGGACAATATCCGGCCATCCATGGCTGTCGGATTCACTGGAATGAAGGCCCAAGGTGTGGGGAATTGCTAAGTTGCTTTGGAGGGAAAGGGGAATTCGAGCTTTGGTCGTTGTAAGTAAGAAAATTCCCACTATTTAGGCACTTTTCAGACCTGATTATGCCCCCCCTTTGCTGCCTATAAGTTTCCCTGTGAGCTAGCTAACACATGGCTTTGATTTGGACTTGTTTCGGTAAGAGGACCCCTTGGACCTGAACTTTGAGAGGCTCTTATTCTGTACCAAATAGTCCCAAATCTATTATTTACTATTTCCATGTTGTATCTCTGTCCACTACCTTTTTGTTGCCTTTCGTTTGGCGCAAATCGGACCCTGGATGAGTGAGATATGGCCCCGGGAAGGTATGCGGATGGAGCTAGCCAATGGACTGATCAGGGAAAAGATTTGGAATTGGGGTGAAATTCTGGGTTGGACACCATAATTGAGAGGATGCTACAGGTCTGTATACCTGTAGCTGAAATGGGTCTCTCTCACCAGGCCTAATTTGACCTCGGAGGCCCCCGATTAAGCCTCTTTCTGGTGCATGCTTGTAGGGCCAAATTGAGTCCCTATCGCTCTGGGACATGTCACTGAAAATTTGGGCTGAATTTGCTGAGGTGAGTGGCATGGGTGTATTCTAGACTTCGTCCCGGTCGTTTCGACTATTTACGGGTGAAAATCCACCTATGTACCGGGAAGTTATGCAATTAAAAAGTCCAGTGATCCTTGGGGGGAAGGAAATTTAATTTTACTATATGGTTT
>SNQJ01S0080143.1:9868-45615 GCA_010110895.2 Picea sitchensis | reverse complement strand
ATGTGCATGAGCAAACCCATGTGTGTGGATACATGGACATCATAGAAAGGTTGTGTGCAAGAGTAGAGGAACACAAGGGGGTGGCAACAATAGAGTTTTCCTAGTGAGAAAAAGCCAAGGGAGTGTTGGAGATGGAAAGCAATATGACCAGTGAGAAAATTGGTTGGCAATCCCTTGGTTTGTAGCCTAAATCCCACATGAAAGAATCCTTATAAAAATGGTGGAGCGTGGGCTGTGATTTGCAACTATATTGGGAATTCACATTAAGCATAAGGGAGGAGAGCCACTAAGGTACTATGTAGCAAAAAAGGGGGTCATTCATGTGCTATGAAAGCCAATGGAAGGGTGTCTGGAAGTCGTGGTAGCCCTGCACTTAGGAAATAAAGGACCCCTACATAAAGTCTACTTGTGAAAGACTGTAAATTGCCCCATATCCTCTGAGTATTGGAAAAATTTTCCCTTGTGGTATCATGGTCTAACTAGGGGGTGGCTAGATGTAGCAGGACAAAGTGTATTTGTGCCTATGGTTGGGTGGAAAATCACTCACCCTCAATAATTTTGCTGGGTTCTTCAAGTTCAGATAAGTGCTCTCTTTATGCTCAACAATGTACCTACATATATCTTATTTTATTCTATGATACATCATTGCATTTTGTTTATGAAAAACAATTGGTTCTGTTAAAATGCATGGGAGGAAGATTCTGCATGCTTAGTTGCATTGGCAGTTATATTTGCTTCCTTAAAAGTTATCACAAGTTTTCCTATGTATGCTTTTAATGGGGTGCAATTTAAACAGAGTTTAGCTCACTTTTAGTAAATTCTGTATTGTCAATCCTTTGAAAGCTAGGGCTTAGTTAGGAGTAAATCAAAGGGTCAATAGCTTACTATTCTAGAAACTTGTGCATACTTGGCATTATGTTTTTCAAACTGATAGAAATTCCCCTTGGGTGCATGCGTAAATAGTGTTTGCAACTATGTTCATAAATGAATTATGAAAATTAAATATGTTATTTGCTTTCGGATGAATTCCCTTGTAATTGGATTGAGTGATTTAGATTGATAAGTGTGGTTGTGTATTAATGACAAAATTGACCTTAAGGCTACCTGAGATTAATGCCTTTAGTATAAAGTTGTGAGAATGTCTCTTTCTCCCTCAGTCTCTGTAAAAGAACTAAATTGGTGTACATTGTGGTTTTATCTTGGGAAGGTCTGTGTGAGTGAATGTCATAAGCAATCTTCTCGTCATGGTAGATTTTATGAAGGTTGTATCTCTTCTTTATGAATCTTTGTTGTTGAATTTCATATATGCAACTATGTGATCGATTACCAAGTACTCCTGATAGATTAAATTGAGCATGTTGGATTGGTGCGATTACTTCATTGCATGCACATGTATGTATTGAGACTTAGATGACCATACCTCATCCTTGAGCAGAGATTAAGGGATTGTTATGAAATGATATGTTGAAAGAGATTGGTATATATTTTGAAGTTGAAATGTCAGCTTGTGTCACTGAAGTAAATTGTTGTTATAAAATTATGATAAAGGTGAAGTTCTTAGGGTCTTGATAGCCTTGGCATCCTAGACTAGTCTTGGAAGGATGCACTTACACATTGAGGCTCAAATCCTTGGATGTATAACCATCCTTCTTTTGTGTAAACCTTCATTATGAGCCTAACCTATCAATATGTCATTTGAACAAGGTGATATAAGGATTTAAGACCCCTTTTCGATGTCTTGAAGAAGTGAAGGGAGCATTGTAGAAATGTGTTGCCTCGGGGAAATCACTTAGGCAAAAATTGGAAAATATTCTAAGGCAAAAGGGGAAAATTTGGGTGTATTGCGAGAAGATATTTCATGTGATACAACCTATATTGCATGAAAATATTTTTCGTGTGAAACGACAGAGACCACCAAGTCTAAGGGGACACGTGGCACCAATTGATTAGCTATCATATCATTAATTTTTTTATGTAGTGTGATGTATCACATCAAATTTTTTTGTGGTGTGATATACTGCATTCACAAAGTGTTTTGGGCACGTGAAAGAAGATAAAGGATTGAAGAAGGATGACATCACGAGAAAATGAATCTTTGTGGAATGCGATGTATTGCATGAAGATAAACTTTGTATAATACACCACATATTCCTTGAAATTTTTCCATCATGTGATAAGACAAGGAAGAAGCCACGAGGGACAACAATATCGCAAGGAACGAAAGGAAAGAACGAAGCATCTATCTCACCAAGGAAATTTTTCGAAGCCACGACATATCGCAAGAGAAATATTTTCTTGCGATATGTCGCAGGCCAAGAAATCTTTCGAAGGTGCAATAAATAAGAAGGAAAGAAAACCGATGCAAGAGATAAGGAAAGAAAAGGGGTAAAAGTGAGAAAGGAAGAAGAGGAAATGAATAAAAATTGGAGAGTTGACGTGTAATAAGAAATTTTTGAAAGACATGGAATATCATAGGAAAATAATTTTTTTGAGACATGTTGCAAGAACCAAAAACTTCTAGTGTTGTGACAGAGAGAAATGGTATTACTTGTCACAAGGAGAAAATTTTTCCTCAAGGCGATATGTCGCAAACAAAAGAATGTTCAAGTATGACGAGAAATTTGTGAGAGATGCACAACAATGTTGGAAATAAGATTTTGAATGATGTGATGCCCGAAGGGAAATCTATGTCACACATATGACAACGTTTTGAGATGCACCGTATCACATGGACTATTTTTTCTAAGTGTCATGAGAACTTTTTAGAATCGTGAAACAATGCTCAGGTGAAGTTTTCATAAGCTGCAATAAGGAAGTTTTAAGCCAGAAAAGGGGATTTTTCCTTTGTAAAAGTAAAAGCCAAGGGTTGATTGTACAAGGAATGATGAGGATCCATACAATTTCCATGTAGGAATAGATGGTGTGTCACCTATATGGATGATAATGTGGCAAGAGAGATGAGATCCCTTATAAAACTTTAAAGGGTTATAACTTCTTGCTCGAAGCTCATAATTGAGCACGATTATAGTTGTTAGAAATCTCTCGATGAGTAGAATATTGTTGTAAACTCAAAGGTGACTTTGGTAAAGTTCCTTTAGTGGAAAAATCTATTTACCCCACCTCCTTAATGCTACTTAGGGGGTTGAGTATGTTATGGTATATAAAATATTGCCTATTTTACTTGAAAACTCATGTTATCAATAATATATACTCTTGTTTTTAAACTTTGATAGAGCCTTTATAATACAAATTTGCTAGTTTCGATTTAAAAAAAAAAGAGTATAACATTTTATTTGACAATCAAAATTAAATAATAAAAATACATTCAAGCATAAAATTACTTGATTTGCCAAAGCAACAATAAAATCAAAATTAAATAATAAATTACAAAAAGTCATTTAGGCATTAAATTACTTACTTTATCAAAGAGAACTCTATTGCAACCTTCATGTATTTATTTCCTTGAAAAAAAACGTATCTTCCATTACAAGAAAAGAAGTTACATTCAGAAAGCACAAAGCGTAGAGGCCAAAAATGGTTCAAAAAAGCTTGCAAAAATGCAGGACTAAAGTTCATAAATGATACCAACATAGGTCTAAACCATGAAAGTTTTGTTAGAAAAACAGGATCGCAGAGCAATAAAATAAAAACAAATGCGGAAATAAAACCCATAACATACACAATACAATAGAGACACATATATACGTGGTTCACTCAGTGTGGGCTATGTTCACTAGAGAAATTGCCAAGTCCTTCCTTTTTATTATCCAACAAATGAAGGGATATAACCTACAACACACCCGTTGTAACTTCCTCTTCTTTCTCTCACAATATCCTCACTCAGAATACAATATTCGCAATGATGCATAGCCACAATACATTTCCCTAATAAAAGAGGGTTTCCTTCTAGGGAAAAAAACTATAACATAACTTTACCGTCATATTTGCGACCTTATAATGAATGGTCCAGATTTACTATGAAATTACAATATACATTTACAAGGAAAATTTTCCTTTGGGGGCTTCGCCCTCGAACCCCTGCCGGGGGCCCACGTGGAAGGGTATACACTATTCTGGGGTGTACAATCTTCAACCCCCTGCAACCCCCCCGAGTGGAAGGGTGTACAATATTTCGGGGTGTACAATTTTCATGGGGTATAAACATGGCTGAAAACAAAGACTTATGAAACAGGAAAATAATCAGGCTCCACAACCAACAATCTCCCACTTGGAGACTGATCACAACAACTCCACTTTTGTTGTATCTATTGGAATATACTCCACCTTGGACCTAGAAATTTTTTCGTATTCACCTTCATGCTTGAATACCAACTTAAACTGAGCAGGAACTTAGTTTCCCCCTGGTTACTCTCTTTGTTAACATGTTTGCAAGATTTTGGCTAGTGTGTATCTTTTCCTACTTCAAATGTCCATCTTCCAAGACAGATTGTATGAAATGGTACCCGAGCTGTATATTCTTAGTCTTTGAATGGAAGGTTGAGTTCTTTGCAAGATGAATGACACTCTCGTTGTCACAATGCAACATGTTATTCTCTTGCTTCTTTCCCAATTCCTCCATAAACCTCTATAACCAAATAATCTCTTTACTAGCCTCTGTAGCAACAACATACTCTGCCTCTGTTGTTGAAAGTGCAACAACCTTTTGCAGTTTCGAAATCAAACTTACTGTTGTTCCACCTATAGTAAAAACATACCCCGTGGTGCTCCTCCTTCTATCTTTATCGCCTTCCATATCTGAATCAAGATATCCCTGTAGAACAATGTCTGAACCTCCAAAACATAATGCATGAGTAGCAGTACCTTTCAAATACCCAAGAATCTACTTTACTGCCTGCCAATGTTCTTTACCTGGATTGTTCATATACCTACTCACAACTCCCACTGCATGTGCAATATCTGGTCTTGTGCAAATCATCGCATACATCAAGATGCCAACTGTTGATGAATAAGGGACCCTAGACATGTATTCTATCTCCTCCCGTGTCTTGTGACACATTTCTTTGGTTAATTTGAAATGGCTAGCCAAAGGTGTACTAACTGGTTTTGCGTGCTGCATTCTAAACCTCTCCATTAACTTCGTTATGTACTCACCTTGAGACAATGTCAAATTGAGATTTTTCCTATCTCTTGTTATTCTCATACCAAATATTTTCTTTGCAACACCCAAATACTTCATTGCAAATGAATTAACTAATTTCTTCTTGAGAACATTTATATGCTGCATATTAGACCCTTTAACAAGCATTTCATCTACATACAATAGAAAGATAATATAGCTTCCATTTTCTATCTTTTTAAAATAAACACAATGATTAGAATGGAATCTACTATAACCTTGTTCTGTCATAAACTTGCCAAACTTAAAATACCATTGCCTTGGAGCTTGCTTTAGGCCATACAATCTCTTCTTCAACCTTCATACCAATATTTCCTTCCCTTTGACCTCATACCCCTGTGGTTGCTGCATATAAATCTCTTCCTCCAAATCCCCATGGAGAAAAGTTGTTTTTACATCTAATTGGTCAAGATGTAAATCTTCTACTGCCACAAGACTTAAAATAGTCCTAATTGAAGTCATTTTAACAACAAGAGAAAATATTTCATCAAAATCTATACCTTTATTTTGTACAAACCCCTTTTACAACAAGTATAACCTTGTACCTCTTTTTGCCTCCATATTCTTCCTTCAACTTGTAAGTCCATTTATTTTGCAAGATGTAAATCTTCTACTGCCACAAGACTTAAAATAGTCCTAATTGAAGTCATTTTAACAACAAGAGAAAATATTTCATCAAAATCTATACCTTTATTTTGTACAAACCCCTTTTACAACAAGTATAGCCTTGTACCTCTTTTTGCCTCCATCTTCTTCCTTCAACTTGTAAGTCCATTTATTCTGCAATGATCTTTTTCCTGCAGGAAACTGAACCAAATCCCAAGTTTGGTTATTTACCAAAGAATCCATTTCCTCATTCATGCCTTGCTCCCACTTATTTTTAGTGGCTACTTGCATTGCCTCTTCATAACATTTTGGTTCACTGGAATCAATCAACAATAAATAGTACAATGAAGGAGAGTATCATTTAGGGGGTCTACTTAAATTGGTAGATCTTCTAACAACACTTGCAAGAGTTTGAGGTACCTATTTCTCCTGTTGTTGTACATTTTTATTTTCTGGTACCTTTGGAATTTCTTTTTCAACGATCTCATCAAACACTGTAATCTGGTTTTTCTTTTTCCTATTTCTTTCCCTGCAACTGATCTTTGTACATGATCTTCTCATTGATTATGAAATCTCTACTCCTGATGATTTTTTGATTTTCATCATCCCATAAGTGATAACCAAAATCATTAACACCGTATCCAATAAAAGTACACTTCTTGGATTTTTCCTCAAGCTTTGTTTTATTTTTTTTATTAGTATGGACAAATTCTTCACAACCGAAAGTCTTCAAAAATGAATAGTTTACCTTTTTACATGTCCATGTCTCCTCTGTAATTCCACCATCTAAACAACTTGAAGGTTGTTTGTTTATTAAGTAAACAAAAGTATCTACATCATCTGCCCACAATTGTAAGGGAAAACTAACATGCAATCTCATACTCCTTGCATGCTCCATGATTGTCCCGCTCATCCTTTCTGACACACCATTTTCTTGCGGTGTTTCTGGAAATGTCTTCTCTTTACGAATCCCATGGTATGAACAATAATCATCAAACTCCTTGGTACAATATTCACCTCCATTGTCTGATTTGAGACACTTCAACCTTTTTCCTGTCTCATTTTTAACCAAAGCTTTCCATTTCTTAAAAGTATAAAAAACATCATATTTTTGTCGAATGCAATAAACCCAAGTTTTTCTAGTTGCATCATCAATAAAAGTAACTAAATAACGAGAGCCACCAAGATATGATACCTGAGCTGGTCCCCATACATCTGTATGCACAAGCTCTAACCTTTCACTTTTTATTTTTTTTCGACTCTGAGAAATCTGACTCTCTTTTGTTTTCCATAAACACAATGCTCACATAAATCCAAATCAATTTGTTTAAGATATGGAAACAAATTTATTTTTTCAAGTATCTACATCCCCTTCTCACTCACGTGTCCAAGCCTATGATGCCACAGTGTTGTATCCACTCCTGTAGAAGCTAAAAATATAGAAGAGTCAATATTACCAGTACATAAATACAATGTACTTACCTTCTCTCCTTTTGCTATCACTAGTGATCCTTTGGTGACCTTCCACACCTTATCTGTAAATATGGATATACAAACTTCACTTTCCAACTGCTTATTGAAATTAGATTTTTCCTTANNNCCTTTGATTTTTTTTAACCTTTCCCATTCCAACAATTTTGCATGGTGCATCATCACCCAAATGAACTTGTCTAAAATCACCTTGAACATAATATAGAAAATGTTTCCTATGGGGTGTGGCATGGAATGAAGCCCTTGAATATACTACCCAAGACTCATAAATATTATCTACAGAAAGAATCAAAACATATTGTAACACATCACCTGTTACATTTTCTTCCTGATTTTTCTCCTACTGTCCATCTCTTTGTTTCTTTGGAGCTCTGTAGTCTTTCTTCAGATGTCCTTTCTTCCCACAATTCCAACACTCTATCTTTTCCATTCTAGATTTGGATATGCCCTTCCTAGAATTACTACAGTTCCGTGAGCCCTTTCCTCTATCCTTTTGTCTTCCCTTGTTCTCCATGTTTAACGCATTACCTGATGTCTCACATGTGATTTCCATCGCATTTCCTCGCTAAGGATAACACAAAAAACATCATCAAGCCCCCCCATGCGGGGGAGTGTAGGGGGGGATTTCCCCTCCTGCGGGGTCTAGGGGAAAGTGAGCCCCTGAATGAAAATTTTCCTTGTAAATGTATATTGTAATTTCATAGTAAATCTGAACTATTCATTATAAGGTCGTAGATTTGACGGTAGAATTTATGTTAGGGTTTTTTTCCCTAGAAGGAGACCCTCTTTTATGAGGGAAATGTATTGTGGCTATGTATCATTGCGAATATTGTATTATGAGTGAGGAGACGGTGTTGTAGGTTGTATCCCTTCATTTGCTGGATAATAATAAAGGAAGGACTTGACAATTTCTCTGGTGGACGTAGCCCACACTGGGTGAACCACATATATTTGTGTCTCTATTGTATTGTGTATATCTTGTGTTTTATTTATGCATTTGTTTTATTTTATTGCTCCACGATCCTATTTTTCTAACAACTGGTATCAGAGCGAAAGGTAACCCGTAGGAAAAGAGGGTTCCTGGTTCGAGTGGGAGCAATGGCAGAAGATGGAAAGTTTAGGTTCGAGAAATTTAATGGCGAAAACTACCAGTTATGGAAGATGCAGATGGAAGATTATTTATATCAGAAGTATCTATTCTTACCATTGGGTGGAATAGCAAAGAAGTCGATGGCCATGAAGGACGATGAATGGGAGGTTCTTGATAGAAAGGCACTAGGAACGATATGGATGAGCTTGACAACGTCAATGGCTTTCAATATTTCAAAAGAAAATACAACGAAGGAAATGATGGATGCATTGGATAAACTGTATGGAAAAATCTCAATGTCTAATAAGGTATTTCTAATGAAGAGATTATTTAATATGAAGATGCTAGAAGGTGGGTCTGTTGCAGATCATTTAAATGAATTTAATATAGTTACTAATCAACTAAGTTCTGTAAAAGTTGACTTTAATGATGAGGTCAAGGATATTCTAATATTGTGCTCATTACTAGAAATATCGAATGGCTTGGTCATGGTTGTAAGTACCTCTGTCTCTGGTTCAAACACTCTAAAATTTGATGATGTTGTTGGTGTTATCGTTAGCGAGGAAATGTGACGAAAAATCACATGTGAGACATCAGGTAATGCGTTAAACATGGATAACAGGGGAAGACAAAAGGACATAGGAAAGGGCTTAGGGAACTGCAAGAATTCTAGGAAGGGTAGATCCAAATCCAAACTTGGAAAGATAAAGTGCTGGAATTGTGGAAAGAAAGGACATCTGAAGAAAGACTGTAGAGCTCCAAAGAAACAAAAAGATGGATAGTAGGAGAAAAATAGGGAAGCAAATGTAACAGGTGATGTGTTACAAGATGATTTGATTATTTCTTTAGATAATACTTCTGAGTCTTGGGTAGTAGATTCAGAGGCTTCATTTCATGCCACACCCCATAGAAAACATTTTCTATATTATGTTCAAGGTGATTTTGGTTAGGTTCATTTGGGTGATGATGCACCATGCAAAATTGTTGGAATGGGAAAGGTAAAACTAAAGAAAAGAAATGGAAACCAATGGTTGTTGAAAGAGGTAAGACATGTTCCAGATCTAAGGAAGATGGGTTTACAAATTGAAGGAAGAAGATGGAGGCAAAAAGCGGTACATTGCTAGACTTGTTGTAATGGGGTTTGCATAAAAGAAATGTATAGATTTTGATGAAATGTTTCTCCTGTTGTTAAAATGACTTCAATTAGGACTATTTTAAGTCTTGTGGTAATAGAAGATTTACATCTTGAACAATTAGATGTAAAAATAATTTTTTTCCATGGGAGTTTGGAGGAAGAGATTTATATGCAACAACCACATGGGTATGAGGTCAAAGGGAAGAAAAATTTGGTATGTAGGTTGAAGAAGAGCTTGTATGGCCTAAAGCAAGCTCCAAGGCAATGGTATTTGAAGTTTGACAGGTTTATGACATAACAAGTTTATAGTAGATGTCATTCTTATCGTTGTGTTTATTTTAAAAAGCTAGAAAATGGAAGTTATATTATCTTGCTATTGTATGTAGATGACATGCTTGTTGTAGGGTCTAATATGAAAGATATAAATGTTCTCAAGAAGAAACTCTCTAATTCATTTGCGATGAAGGAGTTGGGTGCCACAAAGAAAATCTTTAGTATGAGAATAACAAGAGATAGAAAAAATCGCAAATTGACATTGTCTTAGGGTGAGTACATAGAGAAGGTGTTGAAGAGGTTTAGAATGCAGAATGAAAAACCAGTTAGTACACCTTTGGCCAACCATTTCAAATTAACTAAGGAAATGTGTCCCAAGACACAAAAGGAGATATAATAAATGTCCAGGGTCCCTTATTCATCAATAGTTGGTAGCTTGATGTATGCGATGGCTTGCATAAGACTAGATATTGCACATGCAGTGGGAGTTATGAGAAGGTATATGAACAATCCAGGTAAAGAACATTGTGAAACAGTAAAGTGGATTCTCAAGTATTTGAGGGGTACTTCTACTCATAAATTATATTTTGGAGGTTCAGACACTATTCTACAGGGATATGTTGATTCAGATATGGCAGGTGATAAAGATAGCAGGAGGAGTACCATAGGGTATATTTTTACTATAGGTGGAATGACAGTAAATTGGATTTCAAAACTGCAAAAGGTTGTTTCACTTTCAACAACAAAGGATGAATATGTTGTTGCTACAGAGGCTAGTAAAGAGATGATTTGGTTAAAGAGGTTTATTGAGGAATTGGGAAAGAAGCAAGAGAATAGAAGGTTGTACTGTGACAATGAGAGTGTCATTCATCTTGCAAAGAAATCAACCTTCCATTCAAAGACTAAGAATATACATCTCATGTACCATTTCATATGATCCATCTTGGAATATGGACATTTGAAGTTGGAAAATATACACACTAGCCAAAATCTTGTAGACATGATAAAAAAGGGAGTAACTAGGGAGAAATTGAGTTCTTACTTAGTTTTAGTTGGTTTTCAAGCATGAAGGTGAAGATGATAAATTTTCCAGGTTCAAGAAGGATCATAGTCGAACAGATGCAACAACGGTGGAGTTGTTGAGATTAGTCTCCAAGTGGGAGATTGTTGGTTGTGGAGCTTGATTATCTTCCTAGTTTAGAGGTCTTTGTTTTTAAGCTGTGTTTATACCCCATGTAGACTTTACAGCTTGGAAAAATGTACGCCCCTCCAAACGGGGGAGTGCAGGGGGGATTTTCCCTACTGTGGAGTCAGGGGGTAAGCGGGCTCCCGTTGAGGGTTCGGGGGCGAAGCCCCCAAAGGAAAAATTTCCTTGTAAATGTATATTGTAATTTCATAGTAAATCTGGACCATTCATTATAAGGTCACAGATTTGAAGGTAGAAATTATGTTAGGGTTTTTTTCCCTAGAAGGAAACCCTCTTTTATGAGGGAAATGTATTGCGGCTATGCATCATTGTGAATATTGTATTCTGAGTGAGGAGACTGTGAGAGAAATAAGAGGAAGTTACATCCGGTGTGTTGTAGGTTTTATCCCTTCATTTGCTGGATAATAATAAAGGAAGGACCTGGAAATTTCTCTGGTGGGCATAGCCCACACTTGTCGAACCACGTATATCTGTGTCTCTATTATATTGTGTATCTTATATGTTTTATTTCCACATTTTTTTTATTTTATTTCTCTGCGATCTTGTTTTTCTAACAGGGTTCATGAAATATAAGGGTTTATATTGTCTCATTTATGGGTGCATTTGTAGAGGGTGTGCCACAACTTCATTTTCAATGCATTATTTTTCCAAGCCCATTTATTTTCCATTAATTGATTAAAGTATAGAACAATTGGGTACTTCAAATGGGTAATATAAGACTTGGGAGGCAGTGCCAAAATTCCACTTGAAGGGAGAGGTACACATAGTGTCATAGGGGTAAAGCAAAGGTTGTAACACACTTATGAAGATCCCTCAACAAGTGGGACATCTATATAATATGAAATTGGTTCTTGCAGGTACTCGATTTTTTAGGAGAAAATTTTCATTGTTCTCTAGACCTCCTGATCTAGATTTAGGAGTGGAACGAATTGATTACAGACTGAATATGATAAACACATAGATATGGATAACAACACATATATCCAATGAACAATATATTCTATTGAATAAATGAAATAAGCTGAAACTGTAAAATTGCATAATTGAAACTCTTGCTCGAATGATGGTAGCTATCTCTGAGAAGAGATTTGGTTGCTACGTGCATCCGTCTGAGAAGAATGATTAGAATGAGGCTCCAAAGGCCTTTTTAACATTACTCATGAATCCCAAAAACTTAGACATCAAAAAACCTAACCCTAGGAGATGAAACACCAAACGTTATGTGGGCCTCTATGGGTAAGTTGGTACCTCAACTTCTCGGGGTCGTAACTTTTTCATACGACCTTTGTCTTAGACGCGTGATAGCTCGTTGGAAAGGTATTTCAGAGAGCTACACATTACATCATCAAACTCCGACTCAGTCTAAATTTTGACTATGGTAAGCCAAAAAAATTTATTTAGGGCCCCAAAACGGCTCTGGAAGTACAAAAATATGTGATGACATGAAAACATACAAAATAAGCCAGTTGGATTAAGTGGGAGGCCACCAATATCCACCTAGAAGATGTGTAGGGATTTATACAACCCCAGAAGTGTAGAACCCACAATTACAAAGAAGTACAGAGGAACGTGTTGAACTAAAAAATATCAAGAAAAGCCAGTTGGAATAGGTGGGTGGCCACCAATATCCACCTGGATTAGTCCTCCCCCCTTAGGAAGCAATGGTATCCATTGCGTTGAGTTCGCCATCAGGTGAGGAAACTTCTGTTGAATTTGGCCCTAGGTGAGCCACTTTCCTTGGTGGAGGAGATGCCATGCCTTGACAACTCGATAAAGTTGGATCATTTGTTGGTGAGTGCCCTTGAACTATGTGTCCACTATCTAATCAGTGGATGCCTGTTCCATGCAGTCAGGTTTGAGCTTTGTTGGTGTCAGTTGTTCTGTGATATCTGAGGTGTGGACCAATAATGGTGGAAAATATGGTCGAAGGAGGTCCACATTGAACATTGGGTGCAAGCCAAGGAAGGGTGGAGTGTTGAGTTCAAAAACATTATTACCCACAACCTTAGTGACAGTGTAAGGCCCATAGCGAAGTGGGCGAAGCTTCTGATGAGGCCTTGCAAGATGCTCCTTCTGCAAGTGTAACCAAACCTTGTCTCCAACCTAAAACTCGTGTGGTACCCTGTGTTGATAATAAAATTTCTTATACTTAGCGTTGGATTTCTGCAAAATTTCATGGACCTGTTAGTGGATGTGATCAATCCGCTCAATGAATCTGGTGGCTTTGGCAATATCAGACTGAACATGGGAAGAGTCTGTTTGTGTGGTTGTTGGAGGTACTGAAACATCAATGGGACCCAAGGGCTGGAATCCCAGTCCCACCTGAAATGGGCTATGGTCGGTGGAGTTATGGAGAGCCCTATTGTAACTGTGTTGAACATAGGGGAGACTCTCATCCCATGTATGTAAATGCTTAGAGTTGTGCATGCACAAGATGTGCACAATCATCTGATTGATGACCTTTGTTTGGCCATCTGTTTGGGGGTGAAAAGAAGTGGATTTAATGAGCTTGGTGTCCAACAGTGACCAGAGACTCGACCAAAATTTGTTGAGGAACCTATTGTCTCGGTCGGAGATGATGGTCCGTGGTATCCCATAATGGACCCAGACTCATTCGAAGAAGAGTTTGGAAATATCTGCCATTGTAATTTTCTTCTTGCAGGCTATGAGGATGACCATATTTGAAAAATGATCAATGACCAAAAATACAAAATCATTCCCTTGCTTGGTGGACGAAAGGCTAGACATGTAATCCATCGAGATGGATTCCCAAGGCTTTTCGGGGGTAGGAATATGTGTGTATAAGCCTTGCTTCTTGATGGTTGGCTTGGCAATGGCACATGTAGTGCAAGATATGATATACTTGATGATCCATATTTAGGAGTGGAATGGATTGATTAACACATTGAATACAATAAACACAAAGATGTGAAGAACAACACATATATCCAATGAAAAATATCTTCTATTGAATAAATGAAATAGGCTGAAATTGTAAAATTGTTGAACTAAAACACTTTCTCGAATGGTGGTAGCTATCTTTGAGAAGAGATGTGGTTTCTACGTGCATCCATCTGAGCAGAATGAATACAATGAGGCTCAATACGCCCTTTTAAAATTACTCATAAATGCCAAAACCCTAGACATCCAAAAACCTAACCCTGGGAGATGAAACACCAAGAGTTATGTGGGACCCTATGGGTAAGTTGTTACCTCAACTTACCGGGATTGTAAATTATGCATATGAACTTCGTTTTAGGCACGTGATAGCCTGTTGGAGAGGTATTTAAGAGAAATACACATTACACTGCCAAACTCTGAGTCTGTCTACAATTTGACTGTGGTGAGCAAAAACAAAACACGGTTTAGGGATCCAAAACGGCCCTAGAAGTACAACAAGATGTGCTTACATGAAAAAATACAAAATAAGGCAGTTGGATTAGGTGAGAGGCCACCAATATCCACCTGGAAGATGTGGAGGGCTTCAGATAGCCCTATAAGTGTAGAACCCAAAATTACAAAGAAGTACAAAAAACGTGTTGAACCAAAAACTGACAAGAGGAGCTAGGGTGAATAGGTGGGTGGACACCAATATCCACTTGGATCAATCCTCCCCCCTTAGGAAGAAATGGTATCCATTGCATTGAGTTCCCCCATCAGGTGAGGAAAATTATGTTGAATTTGGCCCTGGGTGAGCCACTTGCCTTGGTGTAGCAGTTGCTCTTCCTTGACAACCCGATAAAGTTGGATCCTCTCATGGCAAGTGACCTTGACCTGTGTGTCCAATATTTGATAAGTGGATGCCTATTCCATGCATTCAAGGTTGAGCTCTGTTGGTGTGAGTTGTTCTACGATCTTCGAGGTGTCCAAGAATGGTGGAAAATATGGCCGAAGGAGGTCCACATTGAACACTGGGTGCAAGCCAAGGAATGGTGGAGTGTTGAGCTCAAAAGCGTTGTTAACCACAACCTTGGTGATGGTGTAAGACCCATAACGAAGTGGGTAGAGATTTCGATAGGGACCTGTAAGATGCTCATTCTACAAGTGTATCCAGACCTTATCTCCAACCTAAAACTGGTGCGGTACCCTGTGTTGATCATGTGGCTTCTTGTACTTAGCATTGGATTTCTTCAAAATATCATGGACCTGTTAGCGGATATGATGAATCCACTCAATGAATCTAGTGTATTTTTCGGTCTCAGACTAAACATGGGAAGATTCTGTTTGTGTGGTTTCCAGAGGTATTGCAACATCAATAGGACCCAAGGGTTGGAATCCCAGTCCCACCTAAAATGGGCTATGGCTGGTGGAGCTATGGAGAGCCTTGTTGTAACTGTGTTGAACATAGGGGAGACTCTCATCCCATGTACACATATGTTTAGAGTTGTACATGTGCAGGATGTGCACAATCATCATGTTGATGACCTCTATTTGGCCGTCTACTTGGGGGTGGAAAGAAATGGGTTTCGTGAGCTTGGTGTCCAACAATGACTAGAGACTTGACCAAAATGTGATAAGGACCTGCTGTCTCAGTCGAAGATGATGGTCTATGGTATCCCAAAATGGATCCACACTCATTTGAAGAAGATCTTGGAAGTATTTGTCATTGTGATGTTCTTCTTGTAGGCTGTGAGGATGACCATCTTTGAAAACCGATCAACAACCACAAATACACAATCATTGCCATGCTTGGTGGATGGAAGTCCAGACATTTAATCCATCGAGATGGATTCCCAAGGCTTCTCGGGGGTAGAAAGAGGGGTGTATAAGCCTTGTTTCTTGATGGTTGTCTTGTCAATGACATAGGTAGGGAAAGATACGATATACTTGTTGATGCCCTGTTGAAGTTTTGGACAATAAAAATGTTTCTGGAGAATGACCATAGTTTTCTCCATGCCAAAATGTCTTGCCACCATACTGTAGTGGGATTCCCAAATCATCTTTGCATGCTCTCTTGCAGGAACATAGAGATGGCCCATATGACATAACAACCTGTCTTGAATGTGAAAATCAGTGGCAGATGTGCCTGTACCCAAGAGATGATAGGTGGTGGCGAAGTCTAAATCTTGTTGATAAAGTTGGGGCCACTCAGATGCCTCATTTCAATAGGAATGGAGCACAGTGGTAAATGAAGCCACGAGAGGTCGGATGAGACAGTCAACGACACGATTAGTGCTCCTTGTATTATACTTGATGTTAAGATGGAACTTATCCACATAGGTGGACCACTTTTGATGGATGCCATTCTGCAACTTCCCCTGTGTTTGTATGAATTGCAGAGGATTGTGATTAGTGTGGATGATCGTCTCCTTTCCCAGAATGTAATGTTTCCATTGACGACAATATTGTACAGTGGAATACATTTCCTTTTCATAGGTGGGGTATTTCTGGACAATATATGAGAGTGTCTCACTATGGTATGCCAACGGATGACCGTGCTGAATTGAGAACTACACCTACAACATAGTCAGATGCATAAATCTCAATCTCAAATGGTTGTTGCAGATCAGGCCAGGAGAGTACTGGATCTGAGCACAAGTGATGCTTCAGATCATCAAATGCTCGTTGTTATTCCTTCCCCCACACAAAATTTTCCCTGCCACCGCCCTTGGTCACGTGGCTGAGGGCCCATGCAATATGGGAGAATCCCAACACGAACTGTTAGTATAAATTTGCCAGTCCCTAGAAGCTTTGAAGCCCAGTTAGTGTGGTAAAGGATGGCCAGTCACAAAGGACTTGGATATTAGTGGGATCGACATGTACCCCATGCTCATCAATAATGTATCCCAATTATTGAACCTTGTTCAGGCCAAAGGAACGTTTTTCCAAGTTAGCATATATCTTGGGCTACTGCGGAGTGCTCAAAACCTGTTGAATATGCCACATGTGCTCCTCCCAAGTTCTGTTGAAGATGAGGATGTCATCCAAATATACCACGACAAAAATGTTGGTGAAGGGTCTCAATACATCATCCATCAACCTCATGAAAGTGGTTGGTGCATTTGTTAGGTCAAAGGGCATGACCAACCTGTTGAGCACTCAACACACCCTAAAAAAAAAAAACCTATGTAAAATTTTACTTTTTGGGTACCACTTGATCTTTTGCACTGACTGATTCGACTTCATTACGAAAAATGTTGCCTTGGCTTATCATTTTTGACTCTCATTAAGTCTTCCAAAGTTTGCTTGAATCTATGAAAACTCATGAATTAAAAAAGACTTAACGCTTAAATAAGGAATCAACAGCAAAAAAAATACCCCTCAACACACTCAAAGATTCAACATCGGAAGGAATTAAAGGATGAAAGAAAATCACTCAAAAAACCATAGTCGCCAAGCGCCGATATTCATCGGCATCGACAAAAGGAAGTTTTCTTTCACGACAAGCATCATACAAGGATATCACCGATGACCAATCCCCTTCGGCATCAACAAAAAGAAAAGAGAGTAAATGTTAACGAAGAAGGAAATGATATCGCCGATAGCCGATACCCGACATGCTTAGCAAAATCGGAGTAGACCAAATCACGACAGACATTCGGACCACGCTAAAGTTTTTTTTCCGATCGTCGACTTCCAAAACATATCAGCATTGGGAATTTTTGAGGACGCTAACCCAAAGGAAAATATGCGATAGGTTTATCCCTGAACGTCGAGCCCCAATACCTTTTCGGCATCAACACTCCCAGATTTTTAACTTTAATAAAGTTCTGAGTCCGACCAATACTCGCGAGCTAAGTCACCGGTCTCTAGTGCCACATATCCCGAGCCATTTGTACCTCATCCACACCAAACGGTGAAGTTGATCGGCGTTGGAGGTTTTTTGCAGAAGAATATCAACAAAAACACTTGCAACACCTTACCGATCCCCGATCCACCTGCTAGGAAAACGACATGATGGGACGTTTTAGCGCTATATACGTTGCAATCTGGAGCATTTAAGGGACTAATTAATTCCAAATCTCGCATTAGTTGCTAATTCGTGCATGAATCAAAATGATTGTTTGAATTTACCGATACAACACATCACCCTCCGCGCCTCCGCCGTCAACCCACTATGAATTAAATTGCATATATTCGGCGGTATATTCGTTTGAATTTAACTCATCACCCAAATTAATTGGTTGATACAACCGGTAAGTTCTTCCCCGTTAAATATTCTTGAGCCATTGTAAACAAGATCATTCTGCACACAAAGGATTTTAGAGCATCCAGAGGAGCGAGATGAGCAATTCAAATGCTTCCAATCCCCCTTGTGAGTATCAAACTACAAAATTTAGCAAGCATTACAGGTATGTACCAGTCTGGATTTTCTGTGTTTTTACTTCAGATATACATTAATATCCAATATCGCTCAGTGCACGGGCCCTAAAAGATTTTATTTTGGTGTGCAAGAATAATGCCTCCAAGAAATCCAAGCACTAGGAAATCGTCAAGACCACCTAAGCTAAAGGAACCAGAGGTGGGAGAAGGCTCGTCCCCAGGGCCAGCAAAACAATTAGAATTTTCTCCTAGGTCGAAACTAGTTATTAGAACATCCACCAAGAAAATTTTATTTCAACCTCTGGCCTTTGGAGACATAGAGGCAAACACAGGGGGCAAGGAGGTACTCCTGCACTGGGTTAAACTCTTCAAGAATATTAGTCGGGAATAATTCCCATAATATACCCCGCACAATGACCCCGACATGAGAAATATTGACGATGAAGTTTTTCCAAATATCCGACTATCATACCTGCACATGGTAGCGAGTAGGACCCCGGTGTTACCCTGTATAGAACTACTGCAATGGCTCATTAACCACACAGACACACATAAGTTCTTGATCAATGACGATAATGGCGAGTGTGTTGGGGTTTTACTTTCGGTAGAGGTGCATAATTATTACAAGCTTAGAGACCCGGAAGAACGACTGAACACCGATTTCGTCTTCAAATTTTATGAGCACCACAACACTGGTCGGGTGATGGATTTATGGTGGCGAGAGGATAAAAAGTAAACCAATTAGACCTCTGACTGGTACCAAACGACCAACTTAAGGGAGCCATATATCTACCTAATGGCCCTCATCTGCCGGTTTTATGGGGAGAAAGATTGCTCTAGGTTTTCAGAGGCTTGGATGCCTCTAGCTTATACTGTAGCCATTTCTGGGAGAGGTTTTAACTGGGGTGCCATCATTTCCAAGCAGCTGAGAATTTGCATACAACAAGCTCAGATGCCGAAAGAAGGAGAGACTCCATCCTTTTACATGGCTTCTTATTTATTGGATGTCATTTGCACCAAAATTTGTTTTTCCGGAATGAACTTGAGTTGGCACGTCTCAGAATTCCCAGTCCATGTATATTTCAACGTCTTATGGGAGAACATGTACAAAAAATACTACTCCCTCATCCATGATGAATTCATCGCACATTTATTTCCTTCTTTTCAAGAAAGAGTGTCCAAGACTATCGACTGCGGCCAAAAAGATGACATCAAAGTTTGGTTACTGGTATCTAGATGAGCGTAATACCTATATCATGGTTTTCGGGGCCACCGAGGAACTACACCTTTTACCCGTTCATGTTCTTGATCGACTAGTGGTAGGAGAGATATGTTACCAGACTATCCTGCAAGGTTACAATGCTTCCCTGGTAAAAGACAAGAAACAAGCATTTATACCCTATGGCTTCCATATAGGTTTCTACCTAGTAAATACACCTCTCAAGCCAAGAAGGAAGGACTGATCCAATTGGAGTTCTGATTCCAAACCGATCGTTTCCGCAAACATGACCCAAGGGGTTTATTCTCGAAGCACGCATTGCAAGTGTCGTCCTATTGGCCTTACGCTCATGACAAATTCAAAGATGAGGTCTTCACTTAAAATTCCCAAGACTGGGAGGAAGTGGTGGCAAGGATGGCCGACCCCAGAATGACCAAATTCAAATCCATGATCCTGGATGAACATGCGACAATCATAGAACAATCGCATTAAGGAGATATCAGAGCCAGAGAGGAAATGGTAGTGGTCAAAACAATAGAGATTCCCCTGGTATCCCTGATACAAGAAACAAATTTCCCTGAGGCTCAGGATGTGCGCGAGATAGGGTTACTCATGTATGAACATGCCTAGTGGATAATGGATCAGATGTGAGATAATTTGGACCTGATTAGGATGTAAGTGATCCCTGTCGATAACCCTGATGAAATCCAGATAGACCCAAGTGGTCCTGAACTAATAGACGTTGATGAAATCACCAGGTTAGACGACCATGAATTCACAACGCCATGGGCTGGATCACCGATAGGTGTTTCAGCTCAGCCAAAGACTATCGAAGCATCATTGAGGACTGGTGCGTCAAACCCCTTAAGTGAGTTGATAAAGATATATGATGACAATGAAATCCCAGAGGTATCTCTTAGGACCCTTGTGCATATAGAAGAATAAAAGGGACATGAGAAAACATATTCTCTTGTTACCGATACCCAAATTCAAGAGCTCCCACAGAAAGAGAAAGCAGTCGAGAGTGTCCTAGACACTAAGATGCCCGATGTGCCGGAGACCCGAACAAACAGTCCAAAGTGTTATAGCAAGATTTGCCTCACCATTGCTATCTTGAACATAGGGCCTTTCTCCATTTCCCTACGCCTTTCTCCATTTCCCTACGCATACTTATCATCCCTTTGTGATGAATCCGGAGATAAAAATATACAGTTTTCCACATATACGCTCCCTATCAATTATACAAGATGCGTATATGCTTGCTACTCCACTACAACTCACGTATATCAGGATTTGTGCCAGAAAATACAAAATAAGTTCAGGTTTGCATGTCACGACATAAGATATTTAATCCTTGGCCTTCCATATATTGGAAACGTTCTGACTCGGCCCTTCAGTTGCATTCTGAAGGCTATAAGAGCACAATTTCGAGCTATGAAATAAAAGGAGAAAGCATTCAGCTTTGAGAACAAAGTTACTCTGGAGAAATTACTTCATATTGAGTCTGCATCCCTTTGTCCCTCAAGTCTGAACACAGTGTTCAACCCCCAATCGCTTTCCCTATTGTTGAGAGGACCTCATTGCCTATTTCCTATGAGCTTGCCTTTGGTGGAGGATTGAAGTGGTGGAGACCCAGTTGGAAGGAACTTATTTTCCGGGTTTCGAATCGTGCCGACACGGAAGTCTGTAATGTTGTCACTTCTGTTGATCAATTATTAATAGAAATACTCCTTTCCTGTCCTATTGGTATCTTTCAAATATATGATTAATATCCATGGGCATGTTTGTAATGTTTATTAATGGATTATGCTACCTGATGTGCTAACCCCTTTTATACCATCACTATGTACTTACTCTACTTGTTTGTTGAGAATTTCTTGCAGGTATAAAGCTTTGGGTCAAAGTGCTCAATGATGGAACATCATTAAACGTTGGATCAAGGTAGGCCTCTTGCTCATGTTGCACATTAGTTTATATAGCATATGTTGGAATTGAGTTGATTTCTGCAGTCATACCTGTCTGTTGTGGTTTACCCTTGTCCATAGAGAGTTTTCCCTTGTAACACAAAGGATGAGTGAAGGTCGGACGACCCAAATGAGGAAGCACCGCAACAGTAAATCGACACTTCAATGGCCGATGAACAAGTAAGTATCGATTCTATCCCAGACACCTCTATTTCACTCGGTACTCAAATCCCCGATGAGCGACATATAGAAGCCAGACCTTCGGAGCATAATGAGGAAGTTAAAGAACCCAACCTTGAACAAGTATACACTAGCAGAATTCTGGGAAATACACTCACCTGGGGATATCAAAAAATTCCCGAACCTGTGGATGAAGTAGCCGGCATACATGCCATAGATTATGATTGGAAAATAAAGGCTATCATCCAAAGGACCACCAAGAAAAGGAGGATCACTTTAGATCGCTCCATCCTCATCACTACAAAAGAACACCTAATCAATACAGAACATGCTAAGACGTCCGACCTCATCGACCCAGGGATGGAAATCACAGATGCCACCTTGGACAGATCTAAAAGAGGTGAAAAGGAGCTAGTTGTCTCTTTAAAGGAATTGGAACATTTGCGCCACTTCGTGAAGTATTACTAGGACAACACACAGGCCGCGGTGTACCTAAGGAATGATTCAAGGAGGCCTACAACAAGTTCAAAAATGAGTGACACCTATTCACTGCAAGGATAGCCGAGCTCCAGGAGGACACCCTCATGGCACTTGCAACGTGAAAATATATGGAGCGGTGGTACGAGAAAGCGCAACAAGCTATAGAGAGATTCGATTACATTGGTGTAGTCCAATAGGGCTGAGATAAATAAGAACACGACATTCAGGTGTTGAATGAAAGTAGTCTCGATCGCATAAGGAAAGCGGTCGAGTATTGGGAAAAAATGGCTCAGGTGCCTCATTGAGAAATCTAAGAGAAATGGGCCAGATGCGAGAGAGATTGGGTCAAAATCAACAAGGTAATGAAGCACATCAAACTCCTCAAGTTCAACACACCTGATGACTTTGACGACTTTCACGACATAGTCAAATCGCACACCGATAAAGTCTCAGCATGGACCAAAGAAATAGTAAAGGTGACAGACACACGAGAGACAGGTCAGGTGCGACTTTTTATGGAACACCTGACCAAAGGTTGGGATATGCTGCAACTATTAAGTGCCAATACGGTCAAGTATCAGGCACATGCGTTAGAGATAAGAGAGATTTACGTGGCCCTGATGGAGCAACACAGATTTCCATACACACACACCTGTGAGGAGTTGTTCATCCAGTGGTCGGAGTACGAGAAGTGTCACCCTTTTAAATTGATATATTGAGACGACTCTTAGACAAATTAATAGGAGAGAACGCCACATGGCAAATTTTGTTTTACTTATCTGCACTTTAGCCGTTATTTTTAGTTAATTTTCTATTATAAATAGGAACATCTACTGATTAGTTAATGGTCGATGGTTGTTGCAAGAAACTCTCATTTATGGTTTGTTAAGAATTATTTTGGAGATGCCTTTAATTGAGAAGTCCTTTTGGACCAGAGACAAGTTTATGTTTTCATAAAATGCGTGTATGATTGGATGTGGAGAAGAACTATTTCCTATTCCGTCTCATGAATGGATGCAGTAACGAGTAAGCGATATTAAATCTATTGATAAGTTATCTGATGCAATGTTTTACAATTCTTTCTTTAATGATGAAATAAATTCTTTGTGTTATTATGTGATTGATGATTAGAGTTGAGTGAATTATTTTTCTTACCGTTATTTATCACACACATGTTTTCTCCTGATAACTTGTATCTCAGTCAGTGATTGGAATATTCACATGGTTAATGTATTAGTACTAGGCTTGTGGTATACGATCATTGTCTGCATGCTAGGGTGTAAGGATTATCCCAAACCCAACCTCTTCTCTAGTAGTTTAAGTTTGTTCCCATTTGTTGGCTAGTTGGTTTATACTGGCTTCCCATCTTATACCAGTCACACCAAAAGAAAATACAAAAAAGAGAATGTCTGAACCAAGGGAGAGGCCTTCACAAGAAAACATAAAGCCCATCGATTAATTGGTCGGATCACAAGATCTGGAGAACCATTCCACTATTAAACACTGTAGAGTCTAATTGGTCCTCGGTGGTAGGTTTGGTTCCTGCTGTTGAACTAAAGGGATTTATCATCGATCAACAAAAATGGTGCTAGAAGGAGGGCTTGAAGAATGAATGGCTAAATACATATTCCATATAATATTTCAGACAACCTGTAGATTCAAAACAACCCACATGCATGGCTAGTCATTCCCAAGACAACCCACACACACTGAGTACTCTTGAAATGAGTAACTCACCCCAGCCCAAGGAAGAACAATTGTTCCCTGACATAACTTACACTCTTCCTCATGAGGAATTAAATCAATTTAGAAGAATCACTAGAGCATATGCCCGACATATCGATGTGTTGTCCTTAGCTCTGATACCTCCTCAAAGACAAGAAATAAGCAGACCAGTGGTCGACACCCCCGACTAGGTTTTTTGTGCACACATTAGAAGACATAATAGATTTCACAATCACCAAAATTGAACACCCTCTAAATCTAATCCCTAAAATGCCAGCCGACAACGTCTCTGAGTCAAACGATTTTTCAGAAGAGGAGGAGTTTAACTTAGGATCCGAAGATATGGAAGACAACAACAACCCTGATGAAGAAATGGAAAACCCACACAGAACAATCAACCTTGGTTGGCCATAGATGCTTTGGCCATCCCAGGGCGAGTCCATAACCTTCCCCGACTTCCAGAGAAGTTACTTCCTAAGTTTGATCTTGAGACCTCGGGATTGCCTAAAGATCATATCAAGAAATTCATATTGGCTATTAGACTGATGAATTTCCAACACGAAGACGCATTTTGCAGGCTATTCCCCCACACTTTCGATAATTCGGCTTCCACGTGGTATTTTAACTTACCTGTAGGATCCATAACTAGTTGGGCGAAGTTTCAAAAGGATCTTTTTAGATAAATTTGCGGAAGAGACTACTATGGAAGCTCTGATAGATGAGTTGTTTGCCTCCATCATGAGTTTGAAGGAAAGGGTCAAAAACTTTAATCAAATATTTACCACTATCTTAAAAAAATTCCAGCCCGAGGCTAAACCTACTCAGGAGTTGCAAATCGAAGTATACACTAATGCTCTCCCAACTTCTATTTCCATGTTTGTGAAGAGGACTGCCAAACTAACCCTAGTTGAGAATTTTAAATTAGCCAAAATGATTGAATTCCAAATGAAAGGATGCAAAGAAAGTCAGGTCTCCTTGGTCAAGAAATAAGATCAACCCCAGAGAGGGATATTTCTCACTAGACCCCCAGGGAAACAAGCAGAACAAGCTCCTGAAAATGGAAGTGGGGACATAGAAGAACTGCAATGCATGGTTAAGAAGTTATCCAATGAAATCATAAACATGAAAAGAAGTGACGGGGAAGGAAACCAAGGCCAAATTCCCTATAAAACTTTGTTTAAAAGGAACCCAACGTTCAAACCAATTGAACCTCCCCCAACTAACTTAAATATTGATTTGGGAAATGTAGAATATGATTCTTTCTATACTTATCACCAGGAAAACCACTCTGAAAGATACTTCCCTCAATGGGTGCACACCATGAATTTGATGGCCAATCAATTTCCAGATGAAGTCTCCCTAACCGAACAACCAAGATGTTCAGTTATGAATGTCGTTGATCCGGAAGAGATTGATCCACCAGAAGACACAAACATGCTGATATGGGATCCTGACCTAATCATGCGTTCTGACGACTTATTTGAGTCTCAAGAACCACCCAAAGAGGTCTCGGTGGTGCAAATGAAAAGTAAAGGTCAACCGGTCTCAAACGACCTTAATACTACCCAAACGTCGGGGGGGATATAAACTCCCAATCACCTGAAAGCACCTTTTTCTCCCCGTAATAACCCTATAAGCATCCATACCCAAGAATCACCCAAAATGGATTACACCGTAGTTGAATATTTAAAGAAGTTGAAGGCTAATATATCAGTTATGGACATATGTAGAATCTCTCAGCAAAATTACTTCTTGCTACAAGATTTGAAATCAGTAGAAAACCCTACGACAAGCAATGATCAGGAAATAAATCTAACTCCCACAGATCTAGTCAATAAACCAACTGTAAATGCCTGCTCGGAAGATAAGAAGGGAAAACCTTTTGTCCCACCATTCCTTTTAATGTTTGAAGTTTTCAACAAGAACCTCCACAATTGTTTGGTCAATTCAGGAGCATATTCCAATGTAATGCCCTTGTCTATTTGAAAAAAATTAAATGTTGTTCCTCTCAAAAGAGATAAACATGTAATACAACTAGACAAAACCCAGGTCAAATTCATGGGAGACCTCAAATATGTAATGATCAGAATAGCGACACATCCTAAGTTTGTCCAAGCGATTGACATCATTGTGGTAGATATCCCAGAAGCTTATGGGTTACTACTAAATCAAGATTGGTATGAGAAGTTAAACAGATACTTGATTACATATTAGGCACACCTTTGGCTACCGTTGAAGGGATACAAAAATATGATCATAATTGATAGGAAAATGTATCTGAAACATGTTGTCACTGACCTAGAAACACTAAACGAACCGTCATCGAAAGATTTCCCTATGTTAGGAAATTATTACTGTGATTCCTACTTCACGAACTTCTCCCCTCTTTCATATTATGTCCCTCTCACTCAAAACTCCGAAATGATTTTTCAGGAGGAGTTGCCAACATCGACAGAAGAAACTCTCTTCTGCCAAGAACCTGCGTTATAAATCATAGAACTAGCAGGAGGAAAAGAGGAAAGTAATAGGGAAGGGGAAGCTGATACATGTTTCCCACAATTTTGGACCCTATATTTTGATGGATCTAAATCTCAAGAAGGTTCAGGGGTAGGGTGCATCCTCATTGATCCTAAAGGTAAACGACATTTCCTGTCTTGTAGACTAGAATTCGAATGCACAAATAACACTGTTGAGTATGAAGCTTTAGTACAGTGGCTAAAGAAATACATATACTTAAAAGTCCAAAGATTAAAGGTTTTCAGAGACTCTGAAATCATTTTTAGATAGATAAGGAATACTATACATTTCAATTCTCCACACCTAAATAATTTCCAATAGGAAGTGCACAGGCTAATATAACATTTTGAAGCTTTCAACATTACAACAATTCCCAGAGCAAAGAACATTCTTGTTGATTCTCTGGCCACTGATGCCTCAAGGCTATCATCCCTAGAGGATTATGAAGCTTCTCAGTTCACTATAGAACTGTTATATAAACCCTTAGTGCCCAACAATATTTCTAATTGGAAGGTTTTTGAGGGAGATGAATAGATTATAATTTTTTTGACTAATCAGGATGATTTTAAAGATTTGGCCATTGACGATGAAAAGTTCCAGGAACAATCGACGAAAACTGACCTTCATGTAAATCAGTCGATCAACAAGTCAAAGTCTCACATGATACCAAAGGGGATAGCCAACTTAGAAAACCTTTTTGATCTAAAGGAACGATTTAAGGGGCCCAAAAATGATAAGACCGATAGTTCCTATCCTGTGCATGAAACTATAAATCTCAGAACCTCGAAAAACACAAAAAACATAAACCTCGACAAAACCATATCTAAAGAGGAAAGGAAGGAATATCTCAAACTCTTTAGACAATATCAAGATGTCTTTGCATGGTCCTACCGATATCTAAAAACTTATGATACATGTATCATTCAACACGCTATCCCGTTAAAACCTGAAGTGAAACCCTTCCAACATAAGCTCTAAAAGTATCACCCTTCCCTTGAACCTCTCATGTGTCAGGAATTGAAGAAATTGTTAGATGCCAAAATTATCTTCTAGGTTAGACATTCTGCATGGGTAGCTAATTTGGTTCCTGTAAGGAAAAAGTCTGAGGATATTCACCTATGCGTATATTTTAGAAACATCAACAGAGCTTCAGAAAGTGACAACTACCCAATTCCTCCAATGGAACAGCTCTTGCAAACTGTGTTTGGCTTTGCTATTTTCTCTTTGCTGGACAAATTCTCAGGTTACAACTAGGTTTTAGTTTCATAAGAAGACCGTTTAAAAACTACCTTCTGAACCAAGTGGGAAACTTTCGCTTACAAACGCATGCCCTTTGGTTTAATCAATGCAGGAGTGACCTTCCAGAGGGCCATGGACGTAGCATTTTAGGGACTAATAAACAAGAGTGTAGTATTTTACTTGGACAACGTGACTGTGTATTCAAAGAAAAGATAAGATCACATCCAACACTTAACCCAGATTTTCAAAAGGTGTAGGAAATACAATATATCCTTAAACCCTAAGAAAACTATTTTCGGTGTCAAGGAAGGTAAGATGCTAGGCCACATTATATCTCAAGTAGGAATTCACATAGACCGAGAAAGGATTAAGGCTATAGCTCAACTTCCATTACCTCACAACAAAAAAGATATGCAATCATTCTTCGGAAAAAACAACTTTGTGAGAAAATTCACCCCCGATTTCGCAGAAAATATCAAACCCTTACAAAAGATGATTCGTAAAGATGTCGAATTTAAGTGGGATGATGAACGAAATAAGGACTTCAGCGATATTAAGACATCTATGTCTCAAGCCCCCGTGTTGTGAAGCCCCGATTTCAACAAAGATTTTTTTCTCTATACTTTCGCCTTTGATCGATCGTTAGCTTCAGTTTTGACTCAGAAGGATGATGAAAAAAACGAGGCTCCGGTGTCATTCATGAGCACTAACCTCCAAGGAGATGAAATGAATTATCCTGCTATAAATAAACAAGATTATGCAATTTATAAAGCAGTAAAACATTTCATATTTTACATCCTCAATAACCATACCAAAGTAATCATGCCTCACCCCGCAGTCCGATCCCTATTTACTCAACAGGAGATGGGGGAAAGAAGAGGGAACTAGATGGCAGTAGTCCAATAATTTGATCTAGATATAAAACCTGCTAAACTAGTTAAAGGACAAGGATTATGCGAACTGGCAACTGAGGCTCAGTACTAAGTAAATGAAGACTCCAGATGGGAAAATGAAATGGCATTATGGTGTGGTGAAGCTTCGTACATTTCCCTAGGACAAGAGTATTGGTATGAGAAATTGACTTATCTCCTGCATCACGGGACTTGCCCAGAAGACCTAAACCCCAAGGAAAGGAGAGATCTCAGGTTAATATCTGCACAATATCGCCTCATAAATTCGGTACTCTTCCGGGTTAATTATGATGGGGTACTTTTAATATGCCTCGAAAGTGAAGATGCAGACAAAGTTCCGAAGGAGCTCCATGACGGCTCTGCCGGTGGACATTTTGTGGGAGACACCACCACTCATAAGATAATGAGAGTTGGCTATTATTGGCCCACTTTGTTCAAGGATGCTCACACCTACACTAGGAACTGTAAAACTTGTCAAATAAGAACTAGAAGAGAGAAGAGAGCAACGGTCCCACTCCAATCGGTAACCGTTTCTAGGCCTTTTGAGCAATGTGAGCTAGACATCATAGGAGAAATTACACCAAACTCTTCAAAACAAAACAAGTACATACTTACTGTCACCGATTACTTCACAAAATGGGCATAAGCCATTCCTCTGACCCATGTAAATGAGAAGGTGGTAATCCAATTCATAGAACAACAACTAATCATAAGGTTTGGTGTCCCTTCTGTTCTTGTTTTTGATAATGAAGCTTATTTTTCTTCCAACTTATTAATAGAGTTTTACCTAGACAAAGGAATCATAGCTCTGCAAATTATTATCCATAGGGAAATAGAGTGGCAGAATCAACTAATAAGAACCTAGTAAGGATATTGAAGAAAACGGTTGTAGATAACCAAATGAATTGGCATAATTTAATCCACAACACTTTATGGGAAGATAGTTTTACACCCAAGGAATCTATAGGAAATTCCCCATACTTTCTAGTATACGAAAAGGAATCCATTATCCCAAACATACTATATCTCCCATCTCTTCAACTTGCTCAAGAGTCTGGGGGGCATCCCTCATCAACCTTAAAACAAAGAATTGACACCCTGCTCATGTTAAAATAAGAAAGGGAGAAAGATAAATCAAAATTCATAACCCACCAGTAGATCGTTAAAAGATGGTTTGACAAGCATAAGGCCAAAGAGAAGAATTTTGAAGTAGGAGACTTAGTCTTGAAATGGGACAGAGCAAACGAACCTAAAGGAAAACATTATAAGTTTCAGAATCTATGGATTGGACCTTTTTAGGTGGCCGGGAATATTGGGGTAGGAACTTATCGGTTATAGAATATAAGGGGGGGACCTGACGCCCTAGTGAATGGCCAAGCCTTGAAACAATACTTTCATTAAAAAAAAAAAAATGTTTTGTGCGCGTATTTTCATGATTTTGTGTCTAGCTAGGTCAATTGCGAAATGCATTTTTTGTTTTATTTTTCTATTTGGACTTCTGCGCTTTTGAAGAATGTGTTTAGAAAGACAATGGTGGACTTCAAATCATGTGACATAGATAAATCTCGTCCTAACTCCTCGCTCACATACAAACACAAGAAGCGTTAGGGAACCTGCAATGGTTTCGAGGGGCTCTCTATCTAACATGCACAGATGAATAACTTTGGAGAAATGTCAGAAGTGTTTGCTTAGTGTTCTGGTAAGACCTTGAGGGAAAGAAGGAAAGATGGAAAGGACTACATGCACCTCAGATACAAAGCTAGTAAGTCTCACCTTAATCACCTCATACTTTTGAAAATAACATACGTCCTCCTCTCCTGCTCGCTCAAGGCATTCTGCCAAAGTAAAATTAAACTATATCAAATGAGCGCACAATAGGAGAGGGTATGCAGATATCTTCATTGGGGCTCTGGGCACTCACTGGCAGCGGAGAAAGGTTTGTGACGTTAGGGTGACTCCACCAGGGCTATGGACGCTCGTTGGAAGTTGAGCAACATCGTAGCAAATAAATGAAGGTAACTAAAGGGCCTAGTTCCAGTGAATTCTCTACTAGGTTCTTTTCAACAGAGGGCATGAGTTAGGGTTACAAGGAAAAGAAGGAGGAATAAAGGTTGAAAACCCCACAGGCAGACCCGGGGGCATAAACCGAAGAAATTTCAAATGCAAGGGTAAAAGAGGCCCTGATTTAAATCCAGTTAATGTTGTTGGGGAAAAACACCCTACGGACTAGCAAATAGAGTTTAGACTTTGCATGTAGATATGACTGAATAGAAATCACTTTATACCTTCATCCCTAGATTTAAATCCCCTTTTCTTAGTAAATGCATGGAAAGATCAACCTACCTCGTTACCGACGTTTGATGTTGATCCTCCGTTGTGCTTGATTACTTGTTCACAATACTCCTTCCAAAGCTGACCTACATTCAAAACAAGCAACAAATATGCATGCATACTACTTATATACTAGAGGGTTAGAAATCCAAACATATACTGATCAAACTATAAACAATTCATGAATTGGGACGGGAAAAGCACTTTCTTTATTACTTTGAATGAGTCAACTTACAAAAGTTGAGACCGGCCACTGCTCCTCGAACCTGATCCCGGGCTCCTCTTCTTCTGTCCTTCAATTGCTTTGCTTTGAATCTCCTTTGGCATAAGGAAAGGCTAAAGGTTTGGGACAATGGAATACGTAAATGGGCAAAGTTTCTTTGCTATATTTTTCCTCTTCCAAATGGTACCCCTACCCCTTCTTTTATAGGCTAGAAGGAGCTAGGTATTTGGACAAACCCTCGACCATGCATGGCCAGGAGTTTCAATTAACAAACCTATAGCTTTTTGTTCCGTCAGCAACTTTCCTTTTTTCATGCTTTTGTCGGTCCACGCGGGCTTTTTTGGGTCATCCAATGTGTACACGTGTGCAGTAATGAGTTAGGGCGCGTGGGCCTTTATTCAAGAGGATTTTCAAAGAGTTGTTCAGAAGTGTTTTGGAAAATAAGGGATATGAGTTGGCCTGATGCCAGGTAAGCATGTGTGGTGCAATTTAGGGTTATAACAGTTAAGTTCTCCACCATCCTTTTGCATCAGTCGAGAACGAGGGAGGAACATAGATTCTTCTTTCGCCCAGTAAGCCGCCATTTTTTGAGCACTCAACACACCCTAAGAAAAAAAAAACCTATGTAAAAGTTTACTTTTTGGGTACCACTTGATCTTTTGCACTGACTGATTCGACTTGATTATGAAAAATGTTGCCTTTGCTTATCATTTTTTACTCTCATTAAGTCTTCCAAAGTTTGCTTGAATCTATGAAAACTCATGAATTAAAAAAGAATTAATTCTTAAATAAGGAATCAACAGCCAAAACACTCCCCCCCGACGTGCTCAAAGATTCAACATCAGAAGGAATTAAAGGATGAAATAAAATCACTCAAAAAACCGCAGTCATCGAGCGTTGATCTTCATCGACATCGACAAAAGGAAGTTTTCTTTCGTGAAAATCATCATACAATGATACCGTCGATGAACGATCCACTTCGTCATCAACAAAATGTGAAGAGAGTAAATGTTAACAAAGAAGGCAATGATATCGTTGATAGCCGATACCCGACGCGCTCAGCAAAATCGGAGTAGACCAAATCACGACAGACATTCGAGCCACACTAAAATTTTTCTCTGATTGCTGACTTTCAAAACATTCTGGCATCGGGAGTTTTTAAGGATGCTAACCCAAATGAAACTATGTGATAGGTTTATCCCCGAACGCCGAGCCCCGATACCTTTTCGGCATCATCACTCCCAATTTTTTAACTTGAATAAAGTCCCGAGTCCGACCAATACCCACGAGCTACGTCACCGGTCTCCAATGCCATGTATCCCAAGCCAGTTGTACCTCGTTTACACCATACGGCGAAGGCGATCGACGTCAGAGGTTTTTCGTAGAAGAATATCAACGAAAACAATCGTAACACCTTGCCGATCCCCGATCCACCCACTAGGAAAGTGACACAATGGGACATTTTAGCACTAGATACGTTGCAATCTTGAGCATTTAAGGGACTAATTAATTCCAAATCTTTCATTAGTTGATAATTCGTGCACAAATCAAAAGGACCGTTTGAATTTACCGATATAACACATCACACTCTGCGCCTCTTCCGTCAACTCACTATGAATTAAATTGCAGATATTCAACGGTAGATTCGTTTTAATTTCACTCATCACCAAAATTAATTGGTTGATACGGCCGATAAGTTCTTCCCCATTAAATCTTCTTGAGCCATTGTAAACAAGATCATTCTGCTTGCAAAGGATTTTAGAGCATCGAGAGGGGTGAGACAAGCAATTCAAATTCTTCCAATCCCCCCCCCGTGAGTATCGAAATACAAATTTTAGCAAGCATTACAGGTATGTACCAGTCTGGATTTTCTGTGTTTTCACTTGAGATATACATTAATATCCAATATTTCTCTGTGCACGGGGCCTAAAAGATTTTATTTCGGTGTGCAGGAATAATGCTTCCAAGAAATCCAAACACTAGGTGATCACCGAGAGCCCATAAGCTAAAGGAAATAGAGGTGGGAGAAGGCTCGTCCAAGGGCCAACAAAACAATTAGATTTTTCTCCTAGGTCAGAACTAGTTATCAGAACATCCACCGAGAAGATTTTTGCTCAACCTCCAGCCTTTGGAGACACAGAGGAAAACACAGGGGGCAAGTAGGTACTCCCACACTGGGGAGAACTCTTCAAGAAGATCAGCCGGGAAGAATTCCTAGAATATACCCCACACAACGATCCCGACATGAGAAACCTCGACGATGAAGTTTTTCCAAATATCCAACTATCATACCTGCACATGGTAGCTAGCAGGACCCCGATGTTCCCCTGTATAGAACTGCTACAATGGATCATCAACCACATGGACACACAAAAGTTCCTGATCAATGATGACAATGGCGAGTGCGTCGGGGTTTTCCTTCCGATAGAGGTGCATAATTATTACAAGCTCAGAGACCTGAAAGAACGACTGAACATAGATTTCGTTGTCAACTTTTATGAGCACCACGAAACTGGCCGGGTGATGGCTTCATGGTGGCGAGAGGATAAAAAGTACACCAATCGGACCTTCGACTGGTACCAAACGACCAACTTAAGGGAGTCGTATATCTATCTAATGGCCCTCATCTGTAGGTTGTATGGGGAGAAAGATTGCTCCAGGTTTTTAGAGGATTGGATGCCTCTAGCTTATACTGTAGCCACTTCTGAGAGATGTTTTAACTGGAGTGCCATCATTTCCAAGAAGCTAAGCATTTGCATACAACAGGCTCAGACGTCGAAAGAAGGCGAGACTCCATCATTTTACATGGCTTCTTATTTATTGGACGTCATCTGCGCCATAAATGTTTTTGTTGGAACGAACTTGAGTCGACACGTCTCGAAACTCCCAGTCCATGTATATTTCAGCATCTTATGGGATAACAAGTACAAAAAATCCTACTCCCTCATCTGCGATGAATTCATCGCATGCATTTATTTCATTCTTTTCAATAAAGAGTTTCCAAGACTATCGGCTGTGGAAAAAAATATGATATCAAAGGTTGGTCACTGGTATCTGGATGAGAGCGATACCTATATCAGGGTTTTCGGTGCCACTGGGGCACCACACCTTTTACCCGTGCATGTTCCTGATCGACTTGTGGTAGGAGAGAGATGCTACCAGACTATCCTGCAAGGTTACAACGCTTCCCTGGTAAAATACAAGAAACGAGTATTTATACCCTATGGATTCCATATAGGTTTCTACCTAGTAAAAGACATTGCTCAAGCCAAGCAGGAAGGACTGATCCAATTGGAGTTCTGATTCCAAACCAACCATTTCCACAAACATGAACCAAGGGGTTTAGTCTCGAATCACGCATTGCAAGTGTCATCCTACTGGCCTTACACTCATGACAAATTCGAAGATGAGGTCTTCACCGAAAATTCCCAAGACTGGGAGGAAGTGGTGGGAAGGATGGTCGACCCTAGAATGACCAAATTCAAATCCATGAGCCCGGATGAACATACGACAATCATAGAACAATCGAATCAAGGATCCCTTAGAGTTAGAGAGGAAATGGTAGCAGCCGAAACAACAAAGATTCCCCTGGTAGCCCCGATACAAGAAATAAATTTCCATGAGGCTCAGGACGGGCGAGAGAGAGGGTTACTCATGTATGAACATGCCCAATGGATAATGGATCAGATGCAAGATAATACAGAACCCATCAGGATGCCAATGCTCCCTGCCGACAACCCGGATGAAAGACAGATAGACCCAAGGAACCCTGAACTAATAGACATTGATGAAATCGTCGGGTTAGACGACCCCGAATTCACAACCCCACCGGTCGGATCACCGACAGGTGTTTCATCTCAGAAAAAGACTGTCGAAGCATCATAGAGGACTGGTGCATCAAAACCCTTAAGTGAGATGATAAAGATATATGACAACGATGAAAGCCCAGAGGTATATCTTAGGACCCTTGTGCATATAAAATAAGAAAAGGGACCTGAGAAAACATCTTCTCTTGTTCCCGATGCCCAAATTCAAGAGCTCCCACATAAAGAGAAAGCAGCTAAGAGTGTCCTAGACACTAAGATGCCCGATGCACCAGAGACTCGAAAAGATAGTCCAAAGGACGAGTCAGGGTCGGATGACCCAAAGGAGGAAGCCCCGCTATAGGAAATCGACGCTTCAACGATCGATGAACAAGTAAGTATCAAGTCTATCCCGGACACCTCTATTTCACTCGATACTCAAACCCCCGATGAGCGACAAACAAAAGCCATACCTTCGGATCACAACGAGGAAGTTCAAGAACCCAACCTTGAACAAGTATACACCAACAAAAGTCTGGAAAATACACTCAGCTGGGGAGATCAACAAATTCCCAAACCTGTGGACGAAGTAGCCGACATACATTCCATAGCTTATGATAGGAAAAGAAAGGTTATTGCCCAGAGGACCTCCAATAAAAGGAGGATCACTTTAGATTGCTCCATCCACAGAGGAACACCTGATCAATACAAAACATGCTAAGACGTCTAAGCTCATCATCGCAGGGATGGAAATCACAGATGCCACCCTGGACAAAGCTAAAATAGATGAAAAGGAGTTGGCCGTCACTTTAAAGGAATTGGAACATTTGCACCACTTGGTGAAGTATTACTAGGAAACCACATGTTGAAATGTCAACAAGAAACATGTGTCTAATTTAGTTTTCCCTTAATTAAATTAGACAATAAATATTAATCTATTATCTCATTCATAA
>SNQJ01S0080141.1:0-11442 GCA_010110895.2 Picea sitchensis | reverse complement strand
CGTGATGCATTTCTTTCATTCTTCGGTGTTGGAGATTAATGTGAAACCTATCTAAGAAAGTTGCATCCATAGAACTATTTTTAGCACGTTCTCTGGATGATCTATTCACATATTCATTTGATAATATCCTCCTTTGAGTAGATTTCCTTTGGTCACTACTAGCTGCCCCTCCCAAGTTTCCATGCCTTGCTGAGACATGGGTCTCCGACGTCCTTGGAGTCTCGGTCAAAGAAGGGGTTGCTATTACTCCTTCATTGGATATCCTAGATCGTTTGCAAGGCATTTTTGGATACTCTTGTCTCGACATCTTGCCTCGATCTATATATCCTTTGAAAATCCATGAATATGAAAGTTCATAAGTTATAGAAACATAAAATGGAAATATAATTTATAAAACAACTTGAAGTCATTTAAGCATTTATAACAGCTTCAAAGAATCAAAGACATATAATAGACATATAATAGGTATAATTAATAGGTATAACTAATTTACAAGTCCATTTCATCATGTTCAATAAGGGTCATACAATCAAGCTCTCTTTGATTACCATTGTTTAGTGACTGATTCAATAAAGGTTAGTAATAGGTATAACTAATGAAGCTTGTACTTGATAAACCAATATGAATGGACTATATACATGGATAACATATACATATAGAGATAAGGTATACGTGCTTCCTAAATTGATCCTTATCATTACTAGTTAGGTCAATGTTTCCAACTTTGATGAAACAGGTTAAGCTTATCCTATGTATTTCACCTAATTAAGGTGTGATTACTATCCATATCCTTATGAGAAAAATGTCACTAGTGTAATCTCATTGTGCTTTGTATATTATATGTGGTTTCATTACTCCATATACGTAATTACTGGAATACTTATATATCTAACAAGGATGAGTAGATGTATTTACCATATTAGTTAGGTTATTACTGTTTCCATTATACTAATAAGGGTATGCTTTCCGTAATAACAAGATTCATCGAGTACACATAATACGTAACAAATAGGATTGTATTTCATATAACACCAACTTAAGAAAAGATACGTGATTACTTACTATCATGTAACAGTATAAGGTCATGTGTGTTCAAGCTCTTAGTACTAATCCACTCTATCTGCTTATGTTATAGTTTCCATATTAGGTTACTATGATTACACTATCTATGAGTAATAAGTATCAATACCTATGATCTTTATTGGTACTAGTAAGATCATCTTAGCTAAGTCATGTACATATATTATGGAAATAAGGTAGAGCTTAATCAAAGAAAACAACTATACTACTAAGCATTTGACACCACATATTCATTAGTAATGATTACTATGATGATTACGTGAACAAGGAGAAGTAATACCAATAGCTAATGTGTTGTTGATATATTTAGTGTAATACAAGTGATTAGTGATCTAAAGGGATTACAAGGGTATTTATATAAGAGTAAGTCCATGATGTGTTGTTACTGAGTCCTTTCGTCACTACTGATATGATAGTACTGTATAATCTTATTAGCATGATGTTCTCACCAAATGATGTTGTCAATTATTAGAAAAGAGTATATTATATACAACACAGTGAATTAAGCACAATGATCAGACCACAAATGTGAATGATTAAGTTTTTCATATTTCTAAAGATTAAATACATATTCATGGCACACTATTTGATGGTTGTTTCAAGTAATTTAGGACCTTATACAATTCTAGAACCTAATTGATGGTTTAAGTCTTAGAACAACTTCGATTTGTTGTTGGAACATTTTATTTCCCAAGTGCTAGTATTTAAGGGTTTGTTGATTCCCTTGTTTAACACACAAAATATTTAAATCATTTGGCATAAATATAATATACACACACTGGAGTATAATATATTTTCACTTAGAATTAAAACGACTCATATTAAAGTTGGAAACACTGACAATGACCTATATTATCCTATATGAAATCTAATAGTATATTATCCTATATGAAATCTAATGGTATATTCCTATATTTAGATGTGTAGATAGGTGAAGTAAATAAGAATATGATCTTGTTTAATATTAACTCATTTCTAGCACTATTTTGAATGGGTAAACACTCGTTGTTTTAAGGAGAACTAATCCCTTCACTTTCATATGCATGGTTAATATTTCACCTAAAAATCAACACATCTTAAACTCTAATGACAAATTTCTATTGGTTTGAAGAATTTCCATATTCATGGTATCTAGTTTCTCTTTGCACGAATCAAATTGTTGATAACCCACACACTTATAATTAATTTGTATTTGATGCTAACTTGTGAGATTGGTTTTGGGAAACAAGGATACATCGATCTCTTTTCCATGCACACTAGATTTACATCAAGCTTTGGAAAATAGATTTACATGCACAATTTGAATTTGATGTGCTTAATTCATTGTGATTTTAAGCATAGTGAATTCACTCTGCTTAATTCATTGTGATTTTAACCACAATGAATTAAAAGAACATTGAATTAATCACAATTAATTCATTATGATTGATTGATCTAGGTGGATATCGGTGGCCACCCACCTTTTCCAACTGGCTCAAAACAATTTTCTGGCAATTTTGGCAATTTACTATTTTTAGCAGTTTTAACTTCTGAGCCATTTTGGGGGCCTAAATGAAGGTTTTTCGGTATCGAGCTTCTCAATGATATCCAAAGGCATTATTGAGCCCCCAAAAATAATCTCCTCAATGATACCTTTCCAACGGGTTATCATACGCCTAAAACGAAGATCGTATGCAAACGTTACGACCCTGGGAAGTTGATGTACTAACTTACCCAGACGGGGCCCACATGACTTTTGGTGCTTCATATCCTAGGGTTAGGTTTTTGGATGTATAGGGTTTTTGGAATTCCTGTTTATTGTAAAAAGGCCTTCAGAGCCTCATTTTAATCATCTTCTTGTGAATGAGTGCATCCGTCACATCTCTTCTCAGAGATAAGCTGCCACCATTCCAACAAGTTTGTTTCCGCTGCATTTTACAGTTTCATCTTATTTCCTTATTGAATACAAAACCAGTTTTATTGTATCTCTATTATTTTGCGTTAAGCACCTGTTAATAATCTGTAGTCATTTCGTTCTACTCATAAAATCTGGATCATGGATTCACTATGCTTAATTCAATGTGCTTAAAAAGAACAATGAATTAAGAATAATGAATTCGTTGTGCTTAATTCACTATTTAACAAGATAATTACACTAATTAGCCTAATTATACTAATTTACACTAATTTATGCTAATTTAAAAAACTATAACATACCTTCTATAACAACGACCAACAACACCAACAACAACATAGCATAATGAATTAAGCACAGTGAATTCACTATTTAACAGTCTAATTATGCTAACTAGCCTAATTACACTAATTTAGGCTAATTTAAATTACAATAATCTAATTTACACTAAATTACAGTAATTTAAAAAAATGTAACATACTTGTTATAATAGTGTCCAACAACACCAACACCAACAACACCAACAACACCATCAACAACAACACCAACAAAACCAATAGCGAAAACACCAACAACACCAATAGCGACAACACCAATAGTGAAAACACCAACAACACCAACTATAACAACGACCAACAACACTGATGCAGGAGCATCATAAGCAAGCCAACAAAGCAAGCACAAAAGTGGAGGACAACTGGAAATGCACCAACGCATATTTTGAGAACGTTTTGAATTTAGAAGATAAACATTAATGAAATTGTTAAGAACCAAACCTCAATATAGCATGGAAAAACCTCAGGAAAAGTACTCAATGCCTTGAAACAGATATAATTTCAGATAATAAGCCTCTTCGAGGGGGCAACCTCCTTTTACCCCACTTAAATGTTCAAGTACAAGATGATTCAAATGAAAATGTCTCCTTGGTATATATAGGAGACTAGGAGTATAGTACAACTAATGGCCTCAAGCATGTAGATGATTTTAGAGGCCGAAATTTTTGCCATGTGAAATTAAAGGGACCTCTAATTTTTTATTGGACCAATTTTTTGTATTAGAGTGATTTTTCTAAACTTATTTTATTAGCCCGTAACTTATTTTAAGGTAAAAAAATGCGTTAATACAGGGTTAGCCCATGTTTTAGGAGGAGGAAACAAATTATATTTAGCCCCAAAATTTGGAGGGACAAGCTTCAATTAGCCAAATTTCTAGAAATAAGAGAAATTTTGATAGCTTATTTGCCCTGCCATTTGGTAAAATCGTGATTTATGGTTTAATTTAAGCCCTGATTTTTGTGGTATGGGCGTTAAAATCCGAGTTTATGGACTAATTCGCTATTTTGTGGAGATGTGTGGGCGTGGGCACTAGAACATGGATATTTTTGGCCCTCCAGGATCCCACATGGTATAAATTATATGGGATCGAAATGCATTCCCCAGTTTACATCTTCGTTTTTTTTGTTACCTCTTATTTCCCCTTTGGGCCTTGAGGGTTACGGGTTTAGTATTTACTCTTGGACTTCTTCTGGTTGGTAACGGGTTACTCCCAGGTTCGTCCCAGGCACCAGTTGGCAGACTGCGGTGACCATATTTTGTTAATCCAAGACACCGCTCGCAGAGGATGACTCGCAGAGGAGGACCCCGCTCACAGAGGAGGACCCCGCTCATAGAGGAGGCTCCGCGCTAAGGCTCGACCGCAGTGGTAGTCTTTTTTCTGTATCTAAGAATTTAGTATCTAGTGCAATAGAGCAGGTTTGATGTTGTCACGTGTCTAACTCTATGGTTGTAGACTAAGCCTGTAAGGAATAGCTTAGATTCACTGTCTAAAGTAACTACTAACAATGTACTAGTAGATGTGAAATGGATTATTCATGTTTGTCAAATAATGGACACTTATTGGGCCCCTAGAAGCATTTTCTTTTAAGAATGTCCCATCTAGGTACAACTTTTTTATGAATAGCTATGAAAATAAGATAGTTTTGGGGTGGGGTATTTACTTTCCACAATTTGGTCTACCACCACTAGGAGGTGTCAAGGGGGCATCATGAGGGACATGGACTTTATATTCGGTTTTGACACAATGCCTTTCCAATTTTGGATTTACTTCCCATAACAGGGAGTCCTCTTCCTTTCTAAGTTGTATACCTACTTTGATTAATTGACAAATGTACTATTTCCACTGTTATTGTTCGATATCTTAGGGAAGATTGATTTAGAGTGGTGAGTTGTATTTTTCTAAGGGCAATCTGCAAGTTGACAAGGTATGTTGTATTTCAAATCGTATGCCCAATTTGAAAGACAGTTCATCTTTGTCAGGTATAGGATCCAATCCCATGCACCATTAGGGCCTAGGTTATCTTGAGAGGGTTCATAAAAGTTTCCCCTTGAATGAGAGGGGACATAATCTAGGTGCAGAAGGAGTCTCAGGGGATTTGGAGGCTCAAGTGTTGTGGGTTGGCACCTACATACTTACTTTAATTTATAAAATATTATATAGGGTTTGCAACTTTGTTTTGAAATATGCATTCATCTTTAGAAATCCATATTTACCACATTGCTTTGGGCTAGTCTTTTTTCTGTATCTAAAAAATTTTGTATCTAGTGCAGTAGAGCAGATTTGATGTTGTCATATGTCTAACTCTATGGTTGTAGACTAAGCATGTAAGGAACAACTTAGATTCAATGTCTAAAAGTGACAATGTACTAGTAGGTGTGAAATGGATTATTCATGTTTGTCAAATAATGGACACTTATTGGGCCCCTGGAAGCATTTTCTTTTAAGAATGTCCCATCTAGGTACAACTTCTTTTATGAATAGCTATGAAAATAAGATAGTTTTGGGGTGGGGTATTTTACTTTCCACAATTTGGTCTACCACCGGTCCACCACTAGCAGGTGTCAGGGGGCATCATGATTTACTCCCCATAACATGGAGTCCTCTTCTTTTCTAAGTTGTATACCTACTTTGATCAATTGACCCATGTACTATTTCCACTATTATTGTTTGATATCTCGGGGAAAGCTTGATTTGATTGTCTTTCTAAGGGCAATCTGTAAGTTGACAAGGTATGTTGTATTTAAAATCTTGTCCTTCCTATCCATTAAGACACATCTTATCTCGTGTGTCATCTCCTATACTCCAATAGAGGTGGTCAATAATGAGGTGTGTTTCTTGGGTGATAAATTTCTATAAGATATTTCATTAAGGGTGTTCCCCACATATCATGAACCTCTTATTTATGGAGGCATAACAAATAGCCATGATTGATTTTCCCAATAACTGACCTTGTGATACCTTATTCCGACAATATTGATGATCTCAAAAGCAATACAATCAACCAGCGCCTGGGAAACTCCTTCAACCATAAATACCCTCTGTCTACCACCCACAGCCAACAAACACCATTGTACTGAAGATAGCTCCAGCATCTGGTGCATCGTTTCACCAATGTCGGGGTTCAAAAATATCACCCGAAGTTGGGATAGACAAAAGTGAGAGTGGAGCCCTGAGGAATGGCTCGGGCTAATGTTTCACCTTTGATCAATGATAATGACCAACTTTGATAAATTTCATAGGGCATTTGTTTGATCAATGAAAATGACCAGCTTTGATAAATTTCATAGGGCATTTCTATTGTCTCATAGAAAGAACTCAATATAATGCCCACTAAATTCCTGCATGGATGATTTTCTACATATAAAATTAAGGTGGCATTTTTTAAAATGTATGAATGTTTAAAAGAGGCGGTCATAAGTAGCTGACTCTCTAGTAGGTGGTCAACTAGTAAAATTTCCAAACTTGCTTTATAAGAGCTTAACTGCCTTCAAAATACAAAATGAATGGAGTTACGAGAGAGAAAGATCCATTTTTTCCGGCAAAAGCGAAAGTTTACAATCTATTACCAACAGTTGGTGCAGTCTTCCAATAGGCAGCCAACTCTTGCCAATGGAACCCAACTGGTAGAGTTTTCTAGTTGCTATTCAAGTGGGCTATAATGCCCTCTAACAAAATATAGTAACACAAACATTAGTTTACCATTCATTTACATGGAATATTATTAGAGAGTTACCATAAAATTACAATTGAATTAAGTCGGTCAAGATAGGAGTGTACCACAAATACAAAACTTTGTCCACAATGGGATGGACAAAGTTGAGGTACCAGAATGGCTATGGCCTCGAAGCGGTAGGCAAGATAAGGAACGAAGATAATGGATGGAGTGTAGCTGTCAGCTCTGTTTCACTTAGTAGGCGAGAATGAGTCTTTCCTGGTGCATAGTTGGCGGTGTTGTCAATTCTGGGTAAGGGTGCTTCACTTTGTTCTTAGTAATTTTGGGCTTAAAATCTGTGATAACTAGTTAATTTTGAGAGTGGAAGGAGACAAGCTTGAACAACTTCTGGGTTCTAGCCTAGAAATTCCAATAGCACATAGGCACGTTGGTCACTGTCCAATATGTGAGATGGCTGAAATTCGATGGGTGTTCAGATGCCATGAGGTGAATATTACAGGGAATAAAGTTGCAATCTCCTATGTTGTAGATCAAGTTCAGGCTCAAGAGTCAAATAGAGGTAGTGAAGTTGCTTTGGTGATAGAAACATTACATCAACAAATACAACAAATTGTTGAGCTATAGGTTGAGTGTACTACCCTCAAACAAATGGTTGCTAGTATGGCTAGCATTCATACTCTGGCATTTCCATGGTGAGGTTATTTGTTGTTTCCTCGGGTAACAAGGAGGATGAAACAGTTCAGTAACAGCCAGTAGATGTAGAGATGGAGCTTTTGGATCAGAGTTCAGCCAACACTGAACTGAAATAGGATGAAGCACATGGATACCTAGGCATTTCCTTCAGTTATGTTTATGTTCTTTAAAGTTTGTTTATCACTAGGTGTTTTCGTCGGGATATACACATATAGTAGAATCCAGGAGCATATTTTTGAGAAAGTCATGAAGATATACACTGTCAGGCTCAAGTATTGAGCTTACTTATGACAATTTTGTTGGACAATCATATTATATGTATTTGCATGTTGAGCGTGCAAAATTTATAATACAAAATTATACGTTTTTGTTTAAAAAAAATTTGGCATGTGTGTCTGATAGCCATGGTATGACTAGGATTCTCTACTATCTAAAGCCACATAAAATAGTGAACTAAACACTTGTAGATCAACCAGGACCTATGAATGATAGGATACAAAATACTCAAATAGGTTTCTAACCAGGAACTATTCAAATTTCAATCTATTAGCCATAGACTTCTTAGTCTATGACAGGAATATATAAATGTAAGTTACATGAAACTTCAGAATGGGGTGACATGGAAAAGTGACCCCCCAAAATTTTAGGACACATGTAAACAGGGAATTTAAATAATGCAAAAGACTTTAAAGTAAATAGTTCGAAAAATAGTTTTTTGGGTTTAAATAATAAATTATCAAGAAAAGTAGAATGAAATGATCAGGAAAATTAGTATGATAGGTAGAAACAACAATTTAATAGAAAAATGATGTAGATATGAACTCCCATACATAATTACATCATACAGAATCAAAAATCAGTGTTATAGATTAGTTATATGTGCCAAAATACAATATAAGCTACACCAACCTCTCAAATTCATCAAGGTCTTCATCATATGGTCCAAGAAAGTTGAACATGACCATGTTTAGTGGTAGATGGTGGAATGGAAGAAGACTCAACAATTTTTTTGCAAATAAATTTCCCAACTCAAGGGGTGCAGGGGAAGGGGTACAAGGTCATGTTTTTTCATAAATGTTGAAATGCTGAAAATGCTGTAAGTATGCTGAAATATGAAAATCACCCCAATTTGTTCTATGTTCTTTGTGTGAGGTCAGTTCAGTCTAATTCCATTACCAAACATCCTGAAATGGGGTTCTCACTTCAACTTTTAAGTTTTAATGTTAAATTTAAGTTAATTACTTTTACTTACTCTAACCAAGTTGCAGAGCAACTCAAGATTAGGAGGCAACGATTGCAATGATGTTGTGCATAGTGATTTTGTACATGGGATTTGTTTTTTTCCTTTGAAGAACCCAATATATTGCTAGAAGAATAATGAAATTTCCTTCAAAGTGTACATGCTAAGGTATCAATGCATCAAAGTAGCCTTTCCCCTACCTACCCATGCAAGTAGTGCAAGTGCACAAGGTATAGCTGCTACATATAACTTTTCACAACTTCTTGTAAGGCAATCAAACATGTTGAACATTAAATACCTATCCAATTCAAAAGTAAAGGATTTCTTAATTTTTAGTCGCCTTTCCTCTAGGAAAATATTTGAATGTTCTAGTGCATCACTTTTGCCACAATGGAGTCGGGATAATGGAGTTGAAGGGACTATGCAAAAGGTACATTGGTCTCTTGCCAGACAAGATTTTCTTCATTGCTAAATTTTCCAAGACTCCAACTACTTCCTCCTTTACTCCAACTTTGTCATCGTTGAGTGCCTTTGCAGTTGCTTCTGTAGTTGAATGTATATCTGATGGGAGAAGGCTTCCGGTTAGCATAGCACCACCATCCAACTTTGAGTTTTAGTCCTTTCTGCGTAGTTCTTCATCGGAATCACCCAAATATTTTTTTACTTAAATTTAACTAGAACATGCATATTCTATGGCTATCACAGTCAATTTCACTCTTCCGTCAAGTATTTTCCAGTATGTAAATGACAAGGAAAATGAGGTCCTACATATTTTGATATGTTGTTGTAAAGCTGTCTACTTTGATATTCAATTCAATAGACTTTGAAGTTTGAACTCTTCTATGACAAATTAATAACACCATCAAGCTTGTCTACATAAAGGTTAGATATCATGCCTTATGTTACAATAACATTGATATGTCTCAAGGGTTGATAAAGTTGTCAATTTATGGTCCTAAGTGTTCATAGTCACTATTTAAGAACTTTAAGTTTTGCTCAAGCAAATATCTGTAATGGTCTCTGAATTTTGAACCATTGAAGAAGCTCATTAATCTGCTTGAACAATGGGATTAGTGTTCTTTCAAATGCTTCCTATCCTCCTATAAGTACCAACACCATGTGTATTTGACAGTGAAGAATCAATAGCCTTTACCCTAGTGAATGTAAGGCAAAATATCCTCTGAATTGCTAGCATATTGGTTGGTTTGTTTGCTAGTAACATTTGTAGTGTTGGTGACGTTTAATGTGGGTCCTACGGTATCAATTTTTTTATTTTAGATGTGGCTTCTTCTTTTGTTTCTTGGTTGAATTTCCAAGCGATCAAAATATTTAGTGTCAGTGATGTTGTGACCAACTAAACAATATCTGGTGATTTCTCAATAAAAGCTGTGAAGGTACATAATATACATTGAACTCATTAATATTTTATGTCCATTACTAGGAACTTTTAAGCATGACTATAAATATTTACATTGGTGTTTTTGATGGAAGCAAACTTTTCAACTATGGTAGAGCCCATTTGTTATATATCTTTGGCAAAAAAGTCTCTTTGAATCCTGGGTTGATTTATGTGACTCAAAACGGTGCCTTTTTCCCCAGGGAAACATTTTAGAGGTGTTCCAGTTTCTTAAATTCTCTGCCTGGTAAACATTTACTGAGATGGAATGTCTATGAGATTTTCCCAAAATTCCTCTGAATTGCTAGCATCTTGTTTGGTTCATTTGCTAGTTCCTTTGTTTTGTTTGTGACGTCAATGACAGTCCTCTCATATCTATTTTATTCTCGTGTGGCTTCTTCCCTCTGTTTCTTGGTGAATTGTTAAAATCAAAATATTGTGTGAGTGATGTTGCCACCAACTAAACAAAATCTGGTGACCAACTAAACAATATCTGGTGATTTCTCACTAAAAGCTGTGAAGGTACATAATATACATTGAACTCATTAATATTTTATGTCCATTACTAGGAACTTTTAAGCATGACTATAAATATTTACATTGGTGTTTGTGATGGACGCAAACTTTTCAACTGTGGTAGAGCCCATTTGCTATATATGTTTGGCAAAAAAGTCTCTTTGAATCCTGGGTTGATTTATGTGACTCAAAATGGTGCCTTTTTCCCCAGGGAAACATTTCAGAGGTGTTCCAGTTTCTTAAATGCTCTGCCTGGTAAACATTTACTGAAATGGAATGTCTATGAGATTTTCCCAAATTCCTCTGAATTGCTAGCATCTTGTCTGGTTCATTTGCTAGTTCCTTTGTTTTGTTTGTGACGTCTAATGACAGTCCTCTCATATCTATTTTTATTCTCATGTGGCTTCTTCCTCTGTTTCTTACTGAATTGTTAAGCTGTCAAAATATTGTGTCAGTGATGTTGCCACCAACTAAACAAAATCTGGTAATTTATCACTAAAAGCTGTGAAGTTGGAGAATATGCATTGAGCTTATGAACATAATAAGCTCATTATTAGAAATTTTTAAGCATGGTTTAGGTTTTAAATATTTATATTGGTGTTTGTTATGAAAAC
>SNQJ01S0080140.1:24525-35747 GCA_010110895.2 Picea sitchensis | reverse complement strand
AGAATGTTGTAGTGCTGAAATCCCCAAATTCTGAACCAGATAGTATTTACTTAGCAACGCAAACAAAGATGCGCATCAATAGATCTCGCTAGTTTAATTTGTTTATGTTGTTGTTTATGTTCCCCAGGGGTTAGGTATTCAAGGGTTCTATAGACAAGGGTTTTCCCTGTGCTATATCTCTCTGATATATGTGTGGGGTCCAACAGTAGTACTCAGGCCAATATCTCAGGGAACTAACTAAGGAGGATAGACTGTACCCTTAGCCGTACTACCCGACTACCGAGGTACTAGAGAGTATCTTCTCGAGTGCTGTTCTCGGTGACACTATAGCAGTTCGACGGCCGATAGGTTTATCTAAAGAGGGCTTCAGGAAATCTAGGTTGATCCATACACAGGTTCTGTCTGATGTGCTATCACTTGAAGGGGTACCAACAGGGGTTACAAGGGTGGCCAACAGATGTGCGTTTAAGAACCACTTGTATTTCCTACGTGTATGAATCCCTCAACTGCGGGTTTATGCATGTAACGACAGATCTCCGTGGCTTAAAGACGCCTGAATACGTCTCTACCCTGAAAAAAAAAATACCCACAATTTCTTCCAAGGAAAGTGCTCTTATACCACTTGCAAGATACCAGATATATAAAATATGCAGAACAGAAATGAAATGCTAGAAATGACAGAATAATAGTAAAATATCCATCATAATCTTCACAATACACAGAAATGATATACGGAATAGCAACAGAAATAACACTTTGATTCAGATAGAAATGTTCACAGGCCTCTTCAAGGGGGCAACCTCCAGTCGAGCAACGCTCTATTACAATAATCTCCAAGATAGGGTTTTCATACCCTCGACCCTTATTTATACTAAATATGTCTATTAAGAGAAGCATCTAGAGGAAGATCCTTCTAGAAGCGGAAGCTTCTATTAGGTCTTCTTACATGTGCCTTATTCTATTTTATTGAAAGGCCTTATTAATATTGACCTTTATTACATCTGAATACATTGATCTACCTATGTGCGAGTTAGGACCTTAACATCGGCTCAGGATTAATAGTAGTAAAACTCCTTGTGAACCCTGTTTTGGAAGAACTCATTCGGTAAAATACTTCAAGGTCTTTGGAAGTAAGTGTTGCATCAAAAGGCTTGATAAAAATCTCATAAAATTTGATGTTATATATGATGAAGGTATCCTTCTTGGATATGCTTCTACCAAGAAAGAATACAGATGCTACAATATTAGGATACATAATATTGTTGAGAGTATAGATGTCAAGGTGGATGAAATAAAAACAATTGTTATCCTAGTTAGAGATCGATGAGAATCAATGGACAGAACCAAGGGTTGTTTGAGATAGATGAGCTACAATTTCACAGTGTTCCAGTAGGACAACAATATCCACAACAACAACGTTCTGATGTACAAAATGATGTACATGACATCCTGCAAAAATAACAAGAGGAGAAACCATGGTAGAAAAAGCTACCCTTTTAGAAACAAAAGGGGAGAACAGACAGTAAACATTCAAGGAAGTTTTAGTTAATAAATAAGAAAGTTATTAGATTAAGTCTTGAAAAGACTCGATCACTACAAATACTTGTATCAAGAAGACTACTCATATGAAACACAAAAATCCCAAGCAACTGAGATAAGAAGTTAGTAAATCAACAGGGGATGAAAACTTATCAGGAAGAGCTAGCTTTTCATATATAAAAGGGGAGAGTAGTTAGAAGGAGAGAGAGAGCATATTGACAGGGGGAGTCATTAAGCTATGACTGGCAGAACATGTTTGTAGGAAGAGTTACCCAAGTTCAGTCTGGTTAGTAACATACAGAGTTACCTGTGGTCAAACAAGTACTTATATAGATGGATCATATGAGAAGAAACCCTTTGTCATTGATGTCAAAGGGGGAGAGAAACTTCATAAAAGGAAAACTTCATAAGAGGAAAGCATCAAAACAAGGGGAGTTTTTGTATATGAAGTTAGTGTGTTGACCTCAATGACAAAGGGGGAGATTGTTGGAAATATTTTCGTTGATGTCAACAATCGAAGTGATGACCTGTAATAATGAATAAACATAGATGAGATTGTCATTAATGTCAATAGTCAATGTTATTATCTGTTGTTAAATGAAAAATGAGATTTTCATTGATGTCAACAATATATCAGTCATCAGAAGATGTCAAACATTATGCAAATTTTGATAGCGCAAGCTCAGGAGGAAGAACGAATAGGAGAAGCGAATAATCGAATGAGTTAAGCTCAGAAGGGATGGCATCGAGTTCATAGAAAGGATCCATCGTTAATCTCGATGGACGATAGAGATTGCTGGAGATAACAGGAACAAATAGCCATGGGCCGTTAGATATAGCATAGCTGCAAGGAGGATAAGTGCTAAACTCATTCAAACTCTAAAGTTCAGGAGGAGGAGTGACGTGGATCATTAGATCCAAATCTAAAAAGGGGGAGTGACGTGGGTCGTCGATCCGACGATAGTAGAATATCGGATATCAGGAAATCAGGAGTCCGAAGAAGGGATGTGCTCTAACCTCTGAAATACCGAAACACGAAATTGCGATTAGATCCAGACCATTGGATCGAAGAGATCCTAGCCATCGATCAAACATGAAATGAACTTGCGAAGTCACGATTTGTGAAGTCATTCTCGACCGTCAGATCATCCGAAAATATCACAGTGATTGATCGTTCTGAAAATATCACAGTCGTTGATCATACCAAAAGGATCATAGCCATTGATCATTCCGAAAGCATCAAGACCGTTCGTTGTCAAGGATGGCATGTGGCAAAGGGTCTTCACTTCGCTGACTTGAAGAATGGAAAAGTCAAACATAAGTGTTGTGGGAACTCGCGATATGTGAGGTTGTGAAGAGATCCTAGCCATCGGTTGGAAGGCGTGCATGTGGCACTTGATCAAAAAATTTAGGGATTCATTATTCGGAGAAACAATGATGAGAGTTGTTCGAAATCGTAAAATGAGAAAATGTGAAACACTCAGCCCTAGGTCATAACCTGTGGTCATGAGGAGGGGAGGAGCTAGTGCAGCTAAGCTCTATTTCGGTGATCGCGACATGGAGTGTTGAGACCCTTCATCACAAGAATGTCGAAATGAAAAATCGTGATAAGATAAGGGCCATCAGATCTGGAAAACATTGGAGGGTTGTTGGATTGAACCAAGGAAAAAAAACATAGCATACCACGTTAGCTAAGGACACATGGCATACTCAGACAATGAAAAGTGTCAATTTGATATGGCATTACAGGCACATGTATATCACGTATATGAATGACATGTGGCAGCTAATAGGATTGTGACAGATCATCAAGTGATGTAAGCATTTATGTCACCCCTAGGAATCTCACTTCAGAGTTCTACAATGTAAGAAAAAAATCTAGTGTCTAGAAGTCTCGAACATCGAAACTCCGAAAGGGACACACATCAAGTGATTTACAATCACCGGGAGTTTAACTATTGGAGGTCACAAAGATTCGAAGGCAAAACACCGAAATCTCGACAACCATCCATCTCAACGCTTGATTAAGCCCTGGCCATCGGATAAAGGAATATAAGGATCAGATGTAAACCATTGATCTGTCTTCGCAAAACAAATGTGAGTCATCCGATCATTTCGGTGATATCCTAATAAAGATTTTTCAAAATGTTGAAGGTCATGAGACCCGATGAGAAAAACGTTGAAGAACCGACGGTCGTCCATCTTCGTGGAGAATATGACTCATCTGATCTAACCGACAAATTTCGTTATTGGGAATTATTAAAGTGGAAGTCACGAAGATTTCAATGCCTAAAATGATGAAACCCCATCAACTGTCCATCTCAGTGGGGAATTTGAACCGTCTGATTGTTTCAGTGATTTCCTGATCATGAGTTTAGTAAAGTGTGAAGTCACGAAGACTCGAATATCTAAAGGCTGAAATATCGTCAGTCGTACATGTCATCAGGAGAATGAATCGTGACCGTTGGAATGGTAAAGCGCTCATACGCTCATCTTGCCTAAACATTCAGGTCATCGCCATTGGTCATATGGTAAATAAGTTTGAAAGGGAAGATTGTAATATGTCGCTATAATTGGTAAATCCTGTGGTTCTGTAACGCACAGTCATGTGAAATAGTTTGAAGGAAGTGTCTCCATGAAATTGGTCTCTGTGAAATTAATGAAGATCCATGAACAAGTATAAAGGATAAAATTGATCCATGCTATGATCAATTTATGAAAGGTATTAACAATATAATGAACCGATACACAATCATGATTAAAAGAGAATAAATCATGAAAATATGAATAAAGAATAAAAAGGAAAAATGATATTAATTGAAGTTAAGATTATCATTTTAAATGAAAAGGTACAATGGTTCAAATAAAGGGACACAATGTTTTAAATTTCACACATGTTTGAAGATTATATAAACGAGAAAAAGTGGTGAGAAGAAAGTGTCTCTGTGGTTCACATTAGAAGATCAAAAATAGAAGCAGAGTCCAAGATGAAGAATATTTGTTCTAAGGTTCTTGTCAATGTCTTATTGAAGATCAAGAACAAAAGAAGACAAAGCAGCAGTTATGCAATCCAGTACTTGATATAGAAGACCATACAAGCAAAGGTTGCAGCAGACAAGTAGAAATACAACAATGCCTGTATGAGTCAAATTCAGTGAAGTATAGAAGAGAATGAATTTCATTATAAACTAAGGGTGGTTGGGTGGTGCAAGGGCAGGTTGGAGCCTGCAGGGGAGTTGGTTCTTCCTTTTCAGTTGTAGCTGACTAAACAGGGGGTCGTAGGATCCTACTAGTTGTTACTGGTGAACAGAGGGAGTTGGTGATTCCTTGTCAGTTGTGGCTGACTAAACAGGGGGTTGAAGCCTCCTAATAGTTGTTGCTGGTGAATGAGGGTGTGGGTGCATCCTTCCAGTTGTAGCTAGTAAATGGGGTGTGGCAACATCCTTTCAGTTGTAGCTGAAGAAACTTGGGGAATGTCTCTCCATCAAGTTGTAGCTTGAAAATAGTTTTATAAAATAACTTTTTATTAATGAGAAAAGAGTTGGTGGTTTTCCCTGTTGGGTTCCACGATAAAATATTATGTTCATAAGGGTTTGTTGTTCATCATATATTTCTTAATTGAATAATTAATATTGGTGCTTAATATGGATGAAGATAAAAATAAAAAGTAGGCAATACTGATTCACCCCCCCACCTTCTCAGTGTTGCTGGATATTTCCATCACTTCATGTTATAAATCATAGGCATGATCATGGACTTACAGTCCAACATACCAAATCTATGAAGCACATCAACTGCATACTTACTTTGTGAGATAAAAATCTCACCAGGTTTCTGCCACACCTCTAAGCCAAGAATGTAATGCATAAGACCCAAGTCCTTCATTTCAAACTATGTTGATAGCTCCCTCTTAGTCTTAGCTATTAGATGTTCCTCTCTAGTAAGGAACAAATCATCCACATATAAAACCAAGATAACGAGATGATTCTTCACAATCTTTATATAAATATTAGGGTCTGCGATACTTTTGGAGAACCCAAGACTCTGAAGAAAACTATCAATTCTTCCATACCAAGCTCTCAGAGCCTGTTTCAATCCATATAAGGATTTCTTGAGTTTGCAGACATGGGATTCTTTCCCATGGATCACAAAACCCTCATGATGCTTGATATATACCTCTTTCTCAACTTCATCATTAACAAAAGTGGTCTTAACATCCATTTGGTGAAGTTTCCAATTAAAAACTGAAGCAAGAGAGATGATTATTCTGATAGATGTATACCAAGAAATAGAAGCAAATATCTCATCATAATCAATTCCTTATTTATGAGAGAAGCCACGAGCCACAAATCTAGATTTGAATTTTTCAACACTTCCATCTGCTGCATGCTTTATTTTGTTTACTACTGTTTTTCCTTGAGTTCTTGGATCCTTCCCCTGCATCATTCTTCAATATTGAATTGTACTCTTTTATCATGGCATCCTTCCACACTTTATGTTTGGTAGCCTCATCAAAGATGGAAGGTTTTGAGTCAATCACAAGATTCAACTGAGCTATCAAAACTGAGTATTTATCTGGATTCTTTCTTTCTATGAAAGTACCTTTAGGTGTTGCATTCTTTTATTCTTCCTTTAAAATTTCACAGCACCATGCTAGATTCCTTTTGTCAGGAGATTTATCTAGGGGAAACTCAACATAATCCCTTATGGGATCCACTGAAGGCTCTTTGGCCTCCTCCCTCTACTCATTTGAAAGTTGTGAATCTGAAGGTTCTGGAGATGGAGCTTCCTGCTCCTCTATATCACATGGAAGTTCTCTGGAGCGATGAAAGGCATCTTCTTTATGGAAGGTCACATCTCTTTTGAACTCTGTATACTTTTTCCCTATTACATAGATTTGATAAGATTTTGAGGTCTCACCATACCCCACAAAAGTTCCTTTGTTTCCAGAGGGTTCTAACTTAGTCCTCTTTTATTTTGGTACATGAATGTAGACAGGAATACCAAAAATTCTCAAATGATTAACTGAAGGCTTCTTACCGATGAAGACTTCTTCTAGAGTTTTCTCTTCCATGGCTTTATGAGGACACCTGTTCTAAATATATAATGTTGTACTTGAAGATTTGGCCCAAAGATACAATGGAATATTCTAACCATACATCATAGCTCTGGTTGCTTCAAAAATTTTCCTATTCTTTCTTTCGGCAACCCCATTATGATGGGGATTATAAGGCACTGTCATCTCCCTCATAATCCTAGAAGCCCGACAGTGATCATCATACTTGTGGGAGTTAAACTCTTTTCCATTGTATGTTATGAAAACATGGATATGTCTACCTGTCTGATTCTCAACAAGATTCTTAAAATCCTGAAATTTACTGAAAGATTCATCTTTAGTTTTCAAAAAATAAATCCAGGTTTTACGAGAGAAATTATCAATAAAAATGATATAATAAAGACAATCATTCATGGACAGAGCAGTCATAGGTCCATATGGATCAGAATGAATAAGATATAAGATACCATTAGTTTTTCTATTACTATGAGGGTAGGATTTCTTTGTATTTTTACCAAGAGCACAACCTTTACAAATACTATCATGCTCAAAAGAAAAAATTGGCATACATGTTACCATATTTTTCAAACATGGGAGAGCATTATAGTTTAGATGTCCAAACCTTATGTGCCATAGTTCACATGGGTTGATCATCTCATGATATAATGCTTGAATAACTTGACCAATGACTTTGTAAAGTCCACCTTCTTGAGCTCTACTTGTCATGGTTGAACTCATATTTTCATTTGAGGGCCACATAAGAGCCTTTCCTTTGGATAAGTCTACTGAGTACCCTTTAATTTCTAGAACTACAATGGAGATAATATTTTTCTTTAATCTAGGAACATAAAGAATTTCTTCAATGTGAAATGCATTAATTGACTCAAGCTAAAAAGATGTTGATTCAATTCCTTTGATGGCATAAGTGCCATCATCACCCAATTCTACATTCACATTGAACTTCTTATATCGATATTTCACAAGGTTCTATTTGAAGCATGTCATGTGCTTCGATGCCCCGATGTCCACTAACCAAATTTCTTCTGATTTGGTGGCAGCACTGGAGAGAGCTAAAACAAGATAAATTTCTATGCGTTGTTATTGTTCTTTAGTAGCAAATCTGGTTATTTTTCTTTGATTCTCTTCTTCCTTAGTTGCAACTGAAGGATGGAACTTGTCTTTCCATTTCTTCTGTGAAGGAGGGTTCTTGCAGTGTTTTGCATAATGACCTAGCTTGTTACAGTTAAAGCATCTTACTTTAGATAAATGAGAGTGAGAATGAGAGTTCTTACCTTGAGGTTTATTACCTTTTCCTTTGTGTTGAGGAAACCTCTTCAATTTATTGGCTTTGGTTGAAAGAGCATGGTCTTTCACCATTGAGGGTTCATTTATGATTTTAAATCTTCCCTCTTCTTCCAAGCAATCATGCCATAATCTCTCAAAGTTGGTTTGAAATTCTCTTCCATTTATTGATGAGAGAAATGTCTCCCATGATTCAAGAAGACCATCTACTACTATTTGTACAAGGTCATCATCATCTATTGCAACTCCAATTGTTGTATGTTGATCTCTTGTTTGGGAAATTTTGGAAAAGAAGGTAGAGATGGTTTCATCCTTTCCCATCTTCAATGTACGCAATTGTTTATTCAAGGTCATTTTCTGAGTTGGGGCCTTCTTTTCATATAAATTTTCTAGGGAATAAAATCATTCCTTAGTTGTCCTTAGATGAGAAATAAGAGGCATCATGTTGTCTTTAACTAAGTAAAAAGTAACCCTCTTGTCTTTGATCTGCCTCTTCTTATAGGATTCTCTTCCTATATTTGAAGTAGGTTCTTCCATCACCCTGGTAACCAGCTCATCCAAGTCACCTTCTTCTAGGATATTAAATACCCTAGCCTTTGAGGCATTGAATTTTGAAGCCCCTTCAAGCCTATATTCTTCTTTGACTAGAGATGAAGACATACTGAAAATTGTTTACTGATACAAAACAAACTTACTACTGATATGCAAAACAAACCCTTAATAGTGGATCTTCACAGGCTCAAAAGTTTTCCATGCATGAGCTCTTTTCAATCCCTAAGCTCTGATACCATGTTATAATTTAAGGGGAAAATGGATTGTAGCTAGCTAAAACAAAAAACAAATTATAAACATTTTCTATTGTAAGTTACAATTAGCAAGACATTAAAACTTCTGATCCATAATTTGATAGCATGAAAACAATAACTAACGAAACATTAACTTAGCTGAAACAAGAAACAATATTACCTAATATAATGTTTTTATCCTCTTAGATGTATGCTTAGAAAAATATTTTAAGGGATCATTGATCAAACCCTCAGGGAAGATCTCATCGTGATCCTTAGAAGAAATTTACCAAGAAGAACATTTAGACAGTAGACCGAAAAAAAAAAAAAAAAAACAGCTACATGAGAATCAAGAGGCCATGTCACTGTCAAGAAAAATGGCTAAGAACATAACACCATTGTTCATCCTAGTGGCTGAAAATGAGGCCTGAAACAACCTTAGTAATTTCTGCCCATAAAACAAAAAACTGCTATAGGAAATATCAATAGTTCTAAATCCAGTTCATAGGGTAATAGGTTGTTAGCATACAACACACAAGAGGGAGTAGAAATTATATAGACAGTAATGGTGATACCATAAAACACCTAGAAAACAAGGGAAACACTAGTAAACACATGGACAACAAGGGTGACACCAACAAAAATTAGGACAGCAAGGGCAACACCATCACATACCTTCAATCAGCAACAAAGGGAGCCCTGGTAGGCTAAAAAATACCCTTAGGTTCAGTGGTAGCAGGAGGTTGGAGAGGGTAAGACCAAGGTGGCTTAACACACCAAGAAATATCTGTCCTAGAAGGGCCACAACTCCTTAACAATATGAACAAATAGGGGCAGGAAAAAACCTCAGACCAAAACTCGACTAGGAGAGAGTGTGATTGTAGAGAGTGAAGATAGGTCACTCTAATTTATAGTTTTGGTAGGTAGGTTAGGGATAGATTTATTTAGGACTGAACCAACACCCAAACAACAAATAAGGGGGGGAGTAACTCAAGCTAGGGATTTCAAAACATTAAGACAAAGTCAAAGGGAAAGTTATTCTTTAATGGCAGAATGTCCACATGAGTGTCATGATATAACTTATAATATTTTATCATCCCAGCATATGAGGAAGGTTAATTATGTGATCATGCCCTTCTTCTTAACTACTCCTAGGTCTCATGAACAAACCTAGGAGAGAAGAGGGTCACACATTATCTCAGCTTGGTACTTAACCAAGAAAATGTCTGGTCCCAGACCAGGATACCCAGAATACATCTGGGGTCCCTAGATCACAACTAGGGTATTATCCACCAAGGTACACAACCAAGGATCAATCCAACCACCGAGAAATGATTCCCTAGAACACATCTAGGGGCCCTAGAACACATCTAAGAACTTATACCATCAAATTGTTTGGTCCATGACCAAGAAACCCAACAATACAATGGGAGCCCTAACTAGGGTCGTTTTCCATGGCTCTAACCGCTTGGTCCCAGACCAAGAACCCCAGGAGTGTACTAGGGGATCTAGATCTCAACTAGGGTCTTTTCCACCCTCCCGGAGAATGTCACTTGTAGCTGCATTAATTTTAACAATGACCTTTTTCCTTTATTAACTACGGGTCCCATAACCATACCTTTGGGGCTACCATACTTCTTCAAGGGTTGACATCAATGACAACCAATATTTCAACACAGTGGTCAAGGTGGACTTTGATGTTACCAATGAAGAGTGGAATTGGACAGGTGGAATAGAGTGGTGGGTTGCAAAACAGTTGTGCAGGGAAGTATGGTGTTGGATACTCTAGGATGACTGTGATTGGAATCAGGACATAATTGAGTTCCATCAAGGGGAGATAAAATATAGAAAAAATGGGATTCAAGGTGCAATTTGATGGAATAAGCTTATACTTTATACTTTAGGCCTAAATATGAATGAAAATATGGTGCACACGGATCTTGGATGATGCCTACTCTATGAAATTATGGAGATAAGAGGTTGGTCAAGACGTAGGATTCCAATGTAGTATAACTAAAGACAGTTATGAATGGGATGGTAGAACAAAACTAGAGGTAGGAATAAGGGAGGGACAATGGATTTGCATTGATCCTTGAGGTGGCTAGTTCTTAGACAAGAAATTGCATACTTGACGACAGAGTTTTCCATGCTCAGGTTCATAATGAATGATTCAACTACCTTTCAAAGAATGTCCCTTTCAGAATGATCTCTTCTGTGGGTTTAGCAGGAAACAAAGAAGCAATATTTATGTAGCAACAAATAATACTTCAGAGTGAGGAATTGGGCACAAAGTAAGAGGCCAATACAAATTTGAAGCTTTACATAACCAATAAATTATTTTTTCTTATGTATTTCAAAGACAAGTTTTTAATAGAGTATTATATTAGAATATTCCCTATAGAGGGGCAAAAAACCCATTTTTTAGAATCAGGAGAGGACTTATAAGTTCTAGAATGCTAGAATGCTACTAGTGATTTTGTTGTTTCCACTTTTTGAAAAACAAAAATTGCCTATGTACTATTTTGTCGAACAATACACCT